>WEKY01050173.1:14322-63106 GCA_013390045.1 Picathartes gymnocephalus
CCCGCCCGCGCTCTCGCACACGCCCCGGGCCGCTGCCGAGGGGCGGGGAAGCCGCGGGCGCCATGTTGGCTGTGGGCAGGGGCAGTGCCCGCCCGGGGCAGGGGGAGAGCCCGGGCGGCACAGCCGATCCGCAGCCTGCGGCGCCTCACCCGCAGAGCCGGCGGGCCCTGCCATGCCCGCGCCCCTCGGCCGCGCCAGGAGCGTGCCCGTAAAGAATCAGCATCCCCATCCTGAGCACCTCAGGAAACCTCTGCACTGCTTTGCTTCAGAAGTAGTAAAGGTTACCAAGCACATACACGTGTTTTACATACGCTCCAGAGAGGCCTGCCAGCATAGCCTGCGGACCGTGGATATATCCATACATCCAGCCTGCTGCCCCTGTAAAGCAGCTCCCTACCTTGTATGCAGAGCTTGCATAGGACTAAGGAACCCAAGTTGGATTTCCTCAAAAAACTAAGATTTCCAAAGGAAAAATGCAAAAAAGATATTCTGCAGCTTGGTGGTGGCCCTGCCTGAGCACACTGGCCTGTGCTGATGCAGCAGAGGCACCACACTCCAGTGAAGGACTCTCCTCCTGCTCTTTCAGTAATGGGATCTTCCTCCGTGTCGTCCTGCTCCCTTGGAAAGTGAAGCTGGAAATTAATGTTGTGTCAGACTCCAAAGCAGGGAGGAGGAGGTTTAAGGAGACATGGGACATCTCTCTAGTTTGCCGGGAGAATCACAGTCCTGCAACTTTTGGCCACAGCCCTGGTCCTTCTGCCACTGGGTCATCTCCTCACTTGCAATGAAGCATTGCCATTTGCTACACAGTTGGTCACTTTCAGGGGATTTTCACACATGTGCAATGATGTCATACAAGGTTTGGAAATCCTTTGCAAAGGAATTGACTGTGCAATATCCTTGTAGTGTCTGCTACATAAATTTTTTCTAGGGATGCATAAGTATCACCAAGAGCCCAAGGATAGATTGAGGTATGTTCCTCCAACAGGCCTTTGCATATTTGTCTTGTTTTTAGCAGATCAGTGAAGTTTCCCTAGAGAAATTTAAGAACTAATCTGTGCTCCATGTTGTTTCATGTGGATCACCACTGTGGGAGTGGTAGAAGTATCTTTTACTGCACTATCTAAACATAGTATCTAGCACGGATGGAGGGACACTGACAAAAATGAGACTGTAAAATTATTTTTAGTTGTGTGATACATGTGCTCTGGTACTTGATGCTAGCCACAATATTCTGCTGCTTTGAGAATGTAACATAATCTTTTCCAACAAGAAAAAAATCAGAGCTTGGAGTCTAGCTCTGTCCTCAGGGCAGGATCTGCTGTGCTTAAACCACCCTGTACCCCCTTCAGTGAAATATGTCTAGGAAAAAGAAAGCCTGCCTCCTCCCTGAGAGACTTATCTCAGGGCTTGAGTTACTGCTGGGAGCTCCTCTTTAACAACCAGCTTTCTAGCAAATGCACATCACTATTATTTGGCCTTTCCACAGTAATTTGATAAAAGGAAGCTCTTTATAACAGGTCTTTTGAGTTACAAAGTCTTATTCTATTTTTTGCAGCCTTTTCTAGAGTAAACAATAACTTATTTCAAATTTCGCTTACAACTTGCTCCCTTCAAAGAAGCCAGGCTGTAGCAAAGCCATGTAAAAATCCCAATCCTCTCTTCAGATACTGCTCTACTTTTTTGCATTACTGACTCCTGTAAGAGCAGCTGCTCCTACACACACCAGTCCTGCAACAGGCTTCAATGAAGCAATAAAAACTCATCCTCTGATAGAAATGAGAGCCTCCCTGGCTAAGTGCTGCTGCCCCCATAATTCGGATGCTCCCAGACTATAAAGCAGCCATTTTCCACTCTGCTGGAGTTGTAGCAATGTAGTTATTTTAGTGGGCCTAGGCAATCAGTGCTGCTTGTGTAGGCAGTTCTTGCCTTATATAGGTGCTCTAGATGGAAAGTAAAGCATTTGTGGTTTGCAACAGAACAGTCTGTTCCTGTGTCATTCAGGGTGAGTGGTCCCCTGCTCTGACCTTCTAGAGGTTTTCCTAAGCCAGGTAGCTCCCTGTAAAGTTGTTGAGGTGGCTTTTGCCTGTCTGCATCACTATGTGTATGTCAAGTTCAGTCTCTCCCTGTATAGACAGACATTTAGTATTTTTTATGAGTTTTTTCTTACATAGATATATGGGCAATAATGAGAGAGGTCAGTGGAAAAAGGTGGGTTACAGCTTTGTCCCTCCAGGCAGAGTATAATTCTAGGTGAATTTATATTTCAGTGTACTTACCTACATGAAGACTCAGCAAAGGATATGGAAATCAAAGAATGGAGAAAGATGTCAAGAGAAGCCTTGCCAGCTATGTATGTGTACTTTAAAATGTGTTTATGGATTGTTTCAGCTGTGAAAGCTAATTGTTTGACTTTTCATTGCCTGCTCTTCCATAATTATGTATCAATTCTTTCATGGACCTTGAACAGTCAAGTAGGCAGTGTTCATTAGTATTTCATTGTCCCTTAGCTGCTGTCTCGTGGTAACTGTTTACAACAGTGGTTATTTCTCATACTTTGTTTATTACTTGTGGGTTTTAATGTTTCCCATCAGGAGCTGTAAATTAGTAACTCAGTCATTTTACTATGGAGTGAACTTGTTTGTCAGCAAGTCCCGGTAACAGAATGGGTAGAAAGAAGGGTGTGGATAAGGAGAAGGCATTAATTTTGGGTTAAGGAAAGATTTGACAGAGAAATGAACTACACTGGATAGTAACTTGGAGTCCAGGAACCTCTGAAGTGGCAGGAAAAGCCACAAACCTTATAGTACTGTTTTTGCTAAATTATGCTTATTTTCTGTGGAAGCAAATGAAATGGGCAAAAATCTGTATTTGACTTTTAGATATTCTCATGCCCGTTGGTTGGCCCTAAGGCTTCGTGTTAGATCAAGCTCCAAACCAACAGAAATCATGCTGAGATGAGTCTATGCCAAAGCTTTTAGCTGAGCTTCTGCTTGGTGTCTTAAAGCTAATACTTTGTTTACCAACAATAAAGACTGAAATAGAGATGGACTTAGAAATTAGCTTAGAAATGAACCTGCCCCTCAATTCTTCCACTTTTTTTTTTTTTTTACAAACAGGCTCTTTCACAGAAGCAAGGAATAACCTTTAAGTAAACAAATGTGTAAGTAGACAAATGGCCTTGTGGCTGCATGTAAAACTTCCACTATCAAAGTACCTTTTGCTGGATGTAAAGAAATAAGACTTTTTGGATGCTGGTTTCTAAACATTCAAGCCACAATAAGTTGAGATTGGATTTGCTGAGGCTATTGGAAAGAGGCAAGCTGGTCCTTGTAAGATGCCAAGGTCTCTGTGATGATGTTTTGCTGGGATTGACTTGAATTTCTCTGGCTGTGACTGCCAGAGGAGTTTGCAATTATTCTGTTAGGTAAATTAGGAAAATTAGTGTTTAATTTTCCTTCTGTTACTGTATTCACTTTGTACCCCAGGTTATTCAGAGCTTCTTAGTTGTTTGTAAAATTTGAAAATGGGAAGGAATTTGTTTGCCTCTTGACATATAAACTAATACCTAGGGATTTTAGTTACTTGCATTCAAGAGTTGGAGACTGGCCACAGCTAAAGCTGGGAGGTGATGGTCTGGCTAATAGCATTAAGTCCCCTTGCCTGCCCTGCTTTCAGATATGCAGGGTTAAGCCATTCACCAGACTTAAATTCAGAAAGGAATTTACCCCAAGGTAGCCTGGGACCCTGGTGAGTGTTTTTGCCCTTGCCTGTCCTTTTGGCTTGTTTCCACAGCGGGCCTTCAGTATAATGACTCCACCGTTGTCAAAGGCTCAGGCAGTCACTTGATATCTTCCTCTCCCTTTTTTGTAGTATGGACTCCCTTATCACAAGCCTTCAGTTTGCAGCTGTGCTAGGAATGTTCTTGTGCAGGGTACCTCTTAAAGACCCTTTCAGACTAAATAGATAGTATATGTTTATATGCTTTGATCTGCCTAGGTTCTTGAACAAACAGCAGAAATTCATGGATGAGAGTTGAGTCTTAAAATTACCCCTCTCCTCTGCTTGTCATTTAGATTGGCTATGCAAGAGCTAACATGTAGATTTTTGCTACAGCTGTATTTCTTTTGCAGATGCTTGAAGGCACCAGTTGTTATGGCACAAAATTGCATCATAAAAGTGTTTTCCTTCCTTCACCAAACTGACTTCTCACTCAAAGTAAGCCATCCTTTACTGTACAGTCTTGGTGCCAGGGATTAGTGTAGTTAACATACTTGCACTTCAAATCATTCTGCTTTAGTTAAGAGGGTATTTAATAAATTATTTCATTATGTTGCAGTGCTCAGCAGTATGGATCTGCAGCATGATTCCTAAAAGCAATCAGTGTGTGAGGAAAAAAACAACATAGTAGCAACCAAGACTGAAGGATGTGTAGGGGTTAGTAGTCTCTGTTGATCTGTTTGAATTTAATTCCTTCTTAGCTGAACAGGGTAAGGTTGTCTCAAGAATACCTGCTATAGCAACTTGAAGCCTAATTTCTCTTGGTTTGGGGAAGAAGGCAAATGAAGAGAAGCAACTAGGGGAAAATGGGCTTAGGGAAGAGCTAAATTCAGCTATAAGTGGGATTATTGCAAAATATTAGTACCACAGCCTCCCAAAAGTCAGACATTGGCTGCAAACACACTGCCTGCTTCTGGGTGCGGTGTGAAACCAACGGTGTGTCCTTGTGAACATTCCAGGGACTTGGCTAGCCTAACTCCTGAGCACAGAAAAGGTATAGAGACCTGAATGACGGCTACTGTTGTAAAACTTGAAACGGAGTTTTAAAGATTCTGCAGTGTAGTGTAAACAGTGTGCTGTTAGAGTATGTGAGAGACTTGTAGGGGCCCACTTGCACACTGAACTGGTTGTAGAATCTTTAACATAGCGGGTCTCTCTTTTGGTTCCTAACCCCAGGCCCTAGGGAAAGCTGCTGCCTCTGTGCTGTGGAGGGTCAACATGAGTTCATGCCTCCAAATGGTGTGAGGTCCTGGCTAAACAAAAGAGTACAGTGTAGGCCTTGAGCTGGAAGTAGGAGCAATTTAATCCTGTTCAGAAATCTGGATTGAATGCCAAATGGTAGCAGGAACTATTGGGCACCAGGATTGTTTGTTTGTTTGTTTGGTTGGTTGGTTGGTGTTTCTTAATCATTAAGTGAATAAGCAACTGAAAGATTTATTTTGGTATTTGTAGCATTTCAAATAGTCATTGCTAGAAATAATTTCTATTAGTAAACTTGGTAAATACCGTAAATGCTTGCTCTGTCTTAAGTCATCTAGTGTCACAGCTGGAGGCTTGGTATGCAGTATTTCCATGATGATACTGTTTCCTGTTAGCTTGCCAGTGTACTCATAGAAAAAATACTTCTGTGAAGGCCATTGCTTTCATGAGGCAACTCAAGATGAAAGCTACATCCTGTAATCAATTCAAGCATGGAGTTAGTCCATGGGCTCAATTACAGGTGGAGTTTGGGATTTTCATAATTGTAAATGAAGAATTTTTTTCTCTAAGGTCTGAAAGATTTTTCTTTTTTTTTTTCTACATTGAAGCCCACCCAGTGCTGACAGTCAGGAGAGATTCCCTCTTCCGGAAGTATTGATGTCCTGTGTAGTTGGGACATTCATAGATCATATAGATCATCCAGCAGCTGGTTTCCACCTTGTCAGCAGCTAAGGTGGGCATGCAGGTCTGATGGGTCTGTGGTGTTGTCACAGGAGCAGCCCTCAAAGCAAGACATCTGCAATGAAACAAAAGTACTCCCAATCACACTGGAAAGTATTTGGAAGCTGACTTGTTTTTGCCTGGCTTGCATAAAGCCATCCAAAGACTGCAAGGGTCCATAGGGACACTTCTACTGAGCCCTAAGACTAGTAATGCCCTTTTATCCATTTTCTATAGGATGTACAGACCCTTACTGCTGTCTTCCTTTCTCTAGGACTAGAGAATGATGGATGTCCCTTTGGGACTCTGAAAATGGGGAGCAACTGTTATCATTATTTCATGCAGAAAGTATCCTGTTAGCAACCTTTTGACAAGTTTTTGGGAGCATTTGGAGAAAGTGAAACCCCATTTGCTCTTTGATAGCTCTGTGGATGATTTCTGTTTATCACACATTCATTCAACTTTGTGTCTATCTCCTGCAACCAGTCCTAGGTTCCTAGAAATCACCTGTAATGTAGAACAGAGACAAAGAAAGGAATAATTCCCCTATATCTGAATTGTGCTGAAGCTTCCACATCTCTTAATGATACTGGAACAAAACAAGACTTCTGTCCAACCCAAGTTAGTCCACTAAGCACTTTAGGTCTGCTGGGCTGCTATGTCTTAGCAGCAGTAAAATCAAGTTAGAAATACCTAAATTCAGCAGTGTTGTTTGGTGATATTCCTTACATTTGTTTGAAATAGGTTATTTCAACCTTATTTTCCTGACATTTTAAAGTCTAAGATGATGTAAACTTCAGGTCTCTTTCAGCTGTTGAAAAACTAAAAGAGAAATTAGCCAGACTGAAAACACAACCAAAGTACTTTTTATGTGTAACTGTTTTAGTATTTGAAATCTGTCAAGTACACTACAGGCTTTCTCTAGGAAATTTATCAAAGAGATACATAATAAAATAACCACTTGAGGTTTCCCCTCTGCTAATTTGTTGGTAGACCAACTAAAGATGTTTGCAACAACTAAAGGTGTTTGTTTCTTGCCTACAAGACATTATACCCATGTTAGGTTGTTTGCTTCATTCACTCAGCTGTTCTTATTTTTGCTAGGGTGTAACTGTGACACCATTTCTCTAGTGCTTTCCTTGCTTTTCTCTCCTTTCACACACACCTGTGAACTAAACTTCACAAATTTCATTCATGTGCAGTGCATTTTCATGTTTCTTGCTCATACTGCATGAAGGAATTTTGGGTCTTTTTGTCTCTTGTTCAACCAAAATGCTACTTGTTTTGGGCTTTCTTGCATGTGTCTTTCACTATGAGTCTTGTATGGTGATTTCATGAAACTGCAAAACTTTGGGGACAAATCTTTAGCTATCCTGTTTTTACACAGCTCCAGTTGTGCTTCTAAAGTCTGTTGTAAATGGTATCACTATTGTCAGCCTCTGTCTTGGAGGTGCTTCCTCAGTCAGGAAATTGTACCCTTTAACACTGAACGCAGACTGAGGGAAGTGTGTGATTTGAGTCTAGCATTTGTTTCTGAACACCTGTATGCTTTCTTTGTATCAAAAATAACTTCTTCCTGATGGTTAATGCTAAGCAAATTGAATTCGCTTACAGGAACAACTTCTATGTGCAGGCCTGTGCTTGCAATTCTCAAAGATCTTTGTCAGGCTCAGAAGGGTTACACTTTTTTTGTTGTGTGTGTGATCACGCTTGCTTGGTGAAGCAGGTTTGTCTTTTGGATGCCTGGTCCTTCAAAGATTAATACAGTGGGCACTGGACTTGGTAATGCAGTTTGGAACTTGAGAGACCTTGAACTTGAGTAGGGCAGGTATAAGTAAATTCCATATTGGAACAAATGTTGAGCAGCCATCATGGGTCAGATGGGCCAGTCAGTCAAGTAACTTCCATGAGCAGGCACTGAGGGAAGGGTAGATATGAAGCAAATATATATTCAAATTTCAGGACCTCAAGCTTTTTTAGCTCAAGAGGTTGTCTGAGCAGGAGGTTTCTTCTCTCTTTGTAAAAACTCTCAGTGGATTTGTCTTCCAAGTACTCATCCAACTTCTCCATGAAGCCTGTTCCTAGGACCCTATGCCATAGATGAACTGAGCACTGCAGGAAGGGCTGTGGGTTGATCTAAACTCTGGAGCCAGAATATCGTGTTAGACAAATGGTATCCATGGTCTGAGGAGTGTGGGTATTTCCATCTGTTGCAGCTGCCCTCAGCCAGTACGCTGTTATGACAGCTGCTTTTACATGGAGATTGACTGCTTTTGCACCTCAGAAAAACTTGAGCATAAGAGTGATCTGAAAATAGCAGTGTTTTTGTAGAGAAATACAGCCTGCATGCCAGCAGCTGTAATCCCTGCTACCAACCCTAAAGCAAGCTGCAGGAGCCTAGATGACTTGTTGGTGAAAAATTGGATACTCTGTGAATTTCCAGTGTTCCTCTACATTAGCACCATTGCTCTTAATGTCTGCTTGAGATTCTCTGAGCATTTGCAAACAAAAACAAGTGCAACCTCTCAGTGGTCCTTAAAAACTAGGAATTGCCATCATTCCTGTCTCAGGTGGAAAACTTTGGAGAAGTTTAGCCACCCCTAAGCTCTAGGATGCAGCAGAATCTAGAATCCAGACACTCTACCTATCATGCTGATCTTTGAATAGTTATTCCTGTTCGTCCTTGCCTTTTGCCAGAGGAATGCCAGCCTGTAATCTACCCATCACTACAGAGCAGAGGTTCGCAATTGCACTAATTGAACCAGATACTTTGTTGCAGTAAGTAGCCATATGTTTATTGCCTGGGAACTGGTCTGTTCTTTATTTTTTTCCTGCTGAAGACAAATGAAATATTTTGATTTCCTGTTCTAAGCAGACAAGCAGATACTGTACCTGAACTGTTGTGTTATTTTGCAAATCTGGGTTAGCTAAGCATGCTAACATGCATATTCCTTACACTGTGCAGTTCCTATAAATGCTCAATATTAGGTGTTTGTGAACAAGAGGAAACGTGCTTTTTCACACCTCTGCCCTGAAAGCCAAGTTGTTCATGCTTCATTTCCCTCTAGGTGAAGCACGGTGTTCTTATGTACACCAAACATTTGCAGTAGCTGAACAGCCTACTTCATGCAGAGAAGGACAGGCAGGAGGGCAGAGATAGTGTCCCATGTAGAAAAGAAAAGACAAGAAGGGCAAGGAGTAGTTCTATTTTCCTCTCCAGTGTTGTCAGGAGAAGGCTGGTGAGGATCACTAACAGGCTGTTACTGATGGCTCAGGTGAGCATGAAATAATGGCTGAATGAGGTCGCTGACATTAGCAAGGAGAGATGTGAGTTTTAAGCAGCCTACCTCACTGCTGTAAAAGTTGCTTGCTTTTATTCAAGGACTCCATTATTAGAATGTTTACTAGGCAAAACACAATCAAAGCCTACCATTTCAAGCCAAGATGAAGTGATTTAAAATTAAACATATACTAGATAAGGTTGCAGAGTGTCCTAGTAGTTCTGTGCTCTCTGTACTGCTTTCTCTTTCCAAAAGTCTCTAGGACTTTGCTGAAAAACAGTAGTAAGTATAGAGCTTACTATAGGTGTGGGGATTTCTCATGTTTTGTCTTTATTTTAGTAATGATATTTATTGCATTTACCATGGGGGATTCTTATTTTTTCTGTGTTTTGTGCCGCATTTGCTGATGCTGAGTGCAAGGTGAGTTATCATGTAACTGTGGGGTGGAATACACTTTGAGCTGCTGTTAACTGTTTCACGTGGTCCATCTGACACAATGTGAGATAGGTACAAGCTCATGTATGAGTATATAAGAATGGTTCTTTACAGAGCCTCTTTTGCCTGAAAGCTCAGCAGACCTGAGCAGTTTCTGGTGTAGGTCTGTTCTTCTCCCTCCTCACCGTGTGTTGATTACCTCTTGCCCAAGTTTGTCCCATGGCAAACTCCTTTTGTGACAGCAGATGAACTTTGTTTCAATTTCAGTACTTTGTCCCATGCTTTATCCTGGAGACAGGAAACGTCTCCATCTCATGTGGTGTTGTTCGCCTTTGCCTACTAATCCTTTCTATTGTGTACAGATTTTAACACAGATGTATGAGGAAGAAGTAGTGATTAAAAGTTTGTCTCTTCCTGGTGTGTGATTAATTGCTGCATCCCAGAAGACTATGAAGATTGAAATCAAGTGGTTCTTACCAGATGCTTATCAGTGTATCTGACTTACTGACTAACATTGTAAATCAGTTTGGGTCACTTGGTTCAGTTTTTTCCCTTTGAAAGTCTGTTTTAAAAAGTCAGAGGGAGAAAGTGGCCTTAAACTCAACTTGCTCTCTATCTGGAACCCAGAAGGATTGTTGCTTAATGCTAAAGCAGAGTGTTTTAACACTAAAGCACAGATAATAGGCTAGAGAAAACTGTATTCCTCCATTTTGGAACTTTTCCTCTGGTTTTTTTTCCTGTTTGGTGCAGGGGTGTAACAAACCTTGACTTGTTCTGTTCTGATTATCATTTTCTTGCACCTAAATCTTAGACTCTGAAAAACAAACTGCTTCATGGAATATGCAAAGCTGGTTATAAAAATTACTTATATCACCAGTAGGTGAGGCTTCAGATCAAAACAAAATACTGCACTCCAAAACTAGATTTGTAATCATATGTATTTGGGGGAACTCATTCAAGCATGTGAAGACCTTGTCGACATGATCCATTAGTAACTTGGCACACAGATGAACACCTTCATAGATCTCATTTACTTAAAAGAGCTCTATTTCCAACTACATAGTCTCCACCTCCAATGGAACAAAGGAGTGTTTGTGGCTGTAAGGAGGGAGGGCAGGGCACAGTTTGGGAGACTTAGTGGAGCACAGCTTTGCTTACAAGGTTTCAGGCCAAAGAAAAGGGCTTTCAGTGCTGTAGCAAGATAGGAAAGAGGACAAGAGTGTCTTCTGGGGAAATGGAGGGGGGGTATATGAAACCTCCACCTTCACAGCTTTCCATCACAAACCACTTCACTGATGTTTTTAACTGTATCCATATTAAACGACAGGGGCTAATGTGCACTCACCATTTCTAAACATGTTAGATACCCTTCTGTCCTCTTTACTATATTCAGCCTTTTCTTCCAGACTGGTACCCCAGACCACCTGCCTTCATCCTGTTGGATTTCCTTGTCATGATGTTTGCTTGCATGTTGTATTCAACTTGATGTATTACTGCTGCTACTGTCAGTATGCTGTTTAGGGCTTGATATTTGTCTGCTGGCAAGTCCCCATGAAAGGCCATTAAGTCTAGCCCTGGATGCGTTTGGTAACCACACCACACACTTGCTTCACTTAAATGGACGATGTGTTTAGCACTGGCAGTGGAAATACCTCTGTGGAAGTACCTGGCAGATCACTTCCATAACAGCCTGTCTGGGCTAGCTTCTGTTTTGAGGACCTCTAAGCACTCTTTCAACCATGATTCCCCTTGTGAAGCCAGCATCTTTTAACAGTGTTTTAGAGAGATGGAGTAAAACTGATTTTCTCATGGCTTTGGTAATTGCTGTTGCTGCCAGCTGCCTCTCGAAGATATATAGTCCTGTGGACTTAGATTACTTTCCAACCTGACAAAATTGATGCTTTTCAGAACAGATTGGTTATATTTTTGTCCAACAGATAAACCAATCTGTGGAAGAAGAGATATTTTGCCATTCCATGATGGATGCTAGATGTTTCCAAATAACATTTGGCTAGGAAAAAGCTCTTCACCATAATGAGTGAGGATATTCAGGACTAGCTAGAGAATCAGTAGTGACATGTCTTAAGTCAAGATCACTATAGCAGAAATGAGGAGGAAATTTATGCTTGCTTGCATGGGCAGTGCTCTAGTAACTCTGACTCACAAACTTCTGTGGAGCAATTTAAGAAGTTAGAATCTCTGGTCCAGGAGACAGTATGTCTGTGCCTCGGCTGCTGTGTTGTCCAGTCAAGCGTGCTAGCTGGAACCATCTGATTTCAGTTTCATAAACTGGGCTATGAATTGCAATAGCAAGCTGCCACCATGAGTTCTGCTGCTGGAGTCGGCCTCTGGGGTACAATTTTCCTCTTAAATTACCAAAGGAAAAGTGGATAATGCCCTGTTTAATTCCCCACTTGCCCCTTTTCCATGATTTCAGGTACTTAGGAAGAACAGAGCCAGAATGGCCTCTTTACCACTATGGGTAGTATTGCAGTGTAGTAGTAGGCACCACATGTATGCATATAGTGCACATATGATCAGAAGTGTCTTCTGGGTCCTGTAGAACAAATTCATGACTCTGCATTGCATCTGAGCTCTGAACTCTGTCCACTGCTTTCTGCATAGCTACAGAAAGAGTTTGAAGTTGTTCTGACTAATTGATTTGGTCACTGACCTTTTTTTCATTCTGTAGACAATATAGCTCAAGAAAGGAGGAATTTTCTGTCAAGGCAGCAGAAGGCTATGATTCACCAGTCCTGTGGTGCACACACAAGCACCTTTCAGCTCTCTCATTCTGGCTGTCTGAACATGTGAGCAGCAAACCATCTGATGTGCATCTTGATTTTTGTGTGCAGAAAATCAGATGCCAGCCAGCCAACAGAGGAGGGAGTAGCAAAAGGGCAGGTACTTGCCGTCTGAAAATAAAACACTGGGTTTATGCTTATTAGCATAAGTGAGTAAGTAATCATATAACATACTATAGTAAGATTTCTCTTGATTATTCCTCTTAACTTCACCAGACTTATTTATAAAACCACAAGGCATTAGCCAAAGAAAAGTGAAGACCATGGCAGTAGTCTAACAGCAAAGACAGCATTGGAATAACAAGGCTAATCACCTATTTGTTAGTTTTATTGTTTATTTGATTATTTGTCAGTGAACAAAAAAAGGTCATGAGATGTTAATCTCTCTAGCCCTTTAATCTTAACCACCCCCTCACCATTGTTCTCTTAGGGGCTCAGCAGCAATATCCCCTCCTCCCCTCTTGTAATGACCTCATTTCAAAGCACAATTTCTCTCTGGTTTGGCTTTTAAGGGGTCAGACTGATGCTGTTTGAGTTGGGATGAAATTTGCTCAGGTCCTGTCACTGGCTGCTGCCTATAGTCCTACTGAATTAGTTTGCAAGAAACAAAGATCCACCAGTTAATTTGTAATTTGTGAGTGTATTGAGCTGTGACCAGTGACAGCCCATCTAGGGAATGGAGAGTGTTGTTAGGCAGCACAGCATGGACATAAGAGGTAAACCATCAGAGATGTACAAATGGGGATTGGAAGATAGACTTCAGTGCTATGTTGGCACTGCAGGGACATACTTTTTCTTTAGCTGAGCCCTTTACCAAAATAAGAAACCAGGGTGGTTAAAGGGGAGAGCTGAGAGGCACAGCCCACCCGTATCATCCTGCCCAATGCTCGATCATGTATGGGAGTTGCAATGCAAAGCACTGTGGAAAAGGGAAAGTGTGTATTCCCTGCCTCTGAAGTGCTGCATCCACTCATTGTCTCTGTAAAGGTGGCATGGTGCATTGAGGAGCAGTAGGGATGCACTGGGAAAATGTAAACTCCAGACATACTGTCAGGGGTTAGCAGAAGAGAAGTGGCTAAGGGAAGAGGAATGGATGTCAGATGCAAGATATGAGGGTGGAAAGGAAGGGATGGCTGTGAAGATTTAAAAATAAACAAAACTCCAAGTAAAAAACAAGTTGCAAATGTATTACCGAAGTTAAGGTAGAAGACATCAGTTAGCTCACCTACAACTAAGTGAGGTAGGTGAAGTCTAGGTCTTTGTTATGTCTTTGCTTCGCTTGCTTTCCTCACTTTGGAGTTTGTTCCAGGCTTCCTTGGATAGATTCCTTGTTTTGCTTCTGTAGCTCCCTGCAGGATGCAAATGTTAATAAGTGCAAGCACAGCAGGCAGGGCTGAATCCATCAGGAGAGATTGGGACTGCACGGCAGATCATCTTCCCTCCTGCTGTGTGACATGTGTTGCAGGTTGAACTCAGGGTTGTGGGGGAGTCCCCTTACTCTAGTTCGGCAAATCCAGCTCTGCTGCTGGAATGTGTTCTTAGCTCTGTTGCCTGGTGGAGAAGTGGTAAACAAAAGGCTTTAGCAAATCATGGACAAATAGAAAGGCAGAACATATTTCATGAACATGCTAGGCTTATCTGACATTACTGGGTTCTTTATGGAGTCAGGTTTTTTGTTAATTTCTTTTAAAATAGGTTTTTCCTTTTTTAAATCTAAAATTGGTGGTAGTAAATGTTTTGGGTTTTTTTCAGGGATACTAGCTAGAAGAATGCTTTCCATGTGTATGCTACTGGAGTTGACTTTCCAGCTCACGAGTGACACCTCCTGCCAATGTCGTGCAATCCAGTTAAGAATTGACATTTTAGTATTACTATGAAACATCTCACGCTAAAGTGAGCTGAGAAGGGTAGACAAGACTGGGACATTCAGTGATAGTGTTGCAAAAACTGTTTTACCGGCTTGTGTGAATTCTCCATCCCTCCTTTTTCACCCTGTTTCTTTCCTCTGGTCTGTGTGTCCAGTTGCTTGTGGTCCTTTTTAGCTCTCCTTGCTGAACGAGGGCCTTGTTTTTGATGTGCTGTTGCTGTCTGGTACTTGATGCCTTGGGGGAAAGAGAGCCTCGTATCATCTTGGGCTTACAGAGTGCCACCAGGCTGGTTTACAGACCTCCTGCATGGCCACACTTGCAATACATGGCTGGAGGTAAGAAGTTCTGGCTTCAAATTCTTTCATGTCCTGAAATTACTCTCAATTTTGCTGCACATGGGAAAGAAACAGGCAAGTTGTAGGTGGCTCTCACTGGCCAGTAGCATAACTGACCTTTGCAAAACTTCCAGTATTAGTACTAGCTTAAAAGCAAGCAAATGATAGACAGACATAAAGGGCGATTCTACTGGAAACATGTAATCTTGTTTACCTCTACTTGAGGAAAATGCAATTGTCATGAATGTCAGGAGCCTGAGCTAGATGCCATTTTTAGGCTACAATGACAAAACACGTCTACATCCCCCCATCCTCCCCCAAGAGAATAGGTACAGCCCAAGGTTTACACCATCCTTTCCATGTGCAGCTATTGGATCTCAGCAGGCTGTAACTTGGTGGCTCAGCTCGGCCAGGTCCTGAGGCCTGGTGTTCCCTTGCCGCGGCCTTGTAGGAGGCGAGGTGAAATGTGCTCACTTTGCTTCCGGGCATACTCTGCAGCTTCAGGGGCAGTCAGCATGGCAAATGGATGCAGGGAGAGCTTGAAAGGTTGAATCCAGTGGACCTGAAAGGACAACAACTCATAGACTCGTATACCTGCAGAAACTGTGTGCTAAGACACTGGGCACACTCTTCTGGTCAGCAGAAGCTAACTGCTTCAGCAGTCCTGGTGGATAAACCAGCACCATTTATAGCGTCCATCTGAACTGCCTCGAGGGTGTGAGTTGGGCTCCCAAAGTATCTGTATGTCTTAATAAAGCTAGCACATGATTTTCAAGGAGATTTAAGCCAAGGCTTCAAAACTGATGAGGGATAGCAGGAAATCTCCACCAGTTTACTTCAGTGGGAAAAAACCAAACAAAACTCAGAGACTGAATTTTCAGATGGGCTGGATTCCAGCTCTTTGAGTCTAGTATTCTTAAGGAAGCATAAGCTGAGTTCCAAGAGTTACTAGGTTTAAGAATTAGTAGATTTACCCTCTTAAATCAATCAGGACTTTGCAAAATAAAGTATCCTTAGTTTCCCAGCTCATCAAAGCATTTCCATTCCTTTCTGGTAGAGTGGGAATGATTTTTAGTCCATGATTAAAATGAAGGAGTGTTGATGGCTGAAACAGAAACTGAAGAGCCTTATAACACTGGCTTATCTTTCTCTTCAGAAAAATTTGTAACTTTGCTACCTTGTGATCATTAAGGAAGTAACTGACCCCACAAGGGGTAAAATCTAGGCAAGTGGACAGTAACATGAATTGAGCAGAAATACTACTTCTGTTCTTTGTCTCTGCTTGCATAACATCAGAATATAAATCAAAACACCCCCACTTCTCCTCCTCCCAAAGGAAAAAAACCCACCAAAACCCAAATGCAAACTCAAACACCCCACTATGGGAAACAGCATGAGTAGTTAGCTGGAAACCTTTCAAGAAAACATTTCTCCTCTGCAGTGTATGGTGAGCACTCAAAACAGAGATTTCTAAAAATATTCTGGCTTGGAAATTCATCAAGAAAAGTATTCCTGTCCATAAGCAGCAAGACTGTAAAAATAAACAGTGTAATTTTTACAGCAAAAGGAGGGACAGTTGATCCACCCACTTATCCCAGGAGCAGAGAGAAAGATCCCTCCTTCTAAATAATATATTGTGAAATGTCCTTACGTCACAACTAGTGACATTTCTAGTTCTTAACATGGAAAAATTCAACTAAGAGAGGTTACAGCCAAGGTTATTCTGGTGCATGTAACTGTGAGATGGAATGAGATCTAGCACTTTCTGGACACAGGGTGTCAGTCTGTCATTAATATTACAGCTGAGATACAGCTGTCTGAGATAAAAAAAAAGATAAAAATAAAGTGCACCAGAAACACTGTGAATTACATGTGAATTGTCTGTTATAGTCTGACTACAATTCCACATCAACATTTAATAGTTACTTAGGAAACATCAATATATTATATGTTACTGAAAAAACAATCTATATACAAATGCTTTTTCATTATGGAGCTGGGTCATACTGGAATACTTTCTTGTGATTTGAGTGAATTAAAGATTGTAATACCTCTCCTACTTTTTAAAGGGCACTTACACAACTAAAGTGATACTGCTAGAGAAACTGGCTTTGAACAGAGGCAAGGCCCTTGTGAAGCAGACAGTATCTCCCCAGACCTGCATAGCCTTTTTCCCCCACTCCACACTAGTGGTATTTAGAGCATAGTGGTGGGAATGCTGCTCTGTAAACCACTATGGCAAAGGTGCAGGAGCTCGATTACATCTTAATGTGGATGTCAGTAACTGGACTGCCCTTTTCTTGACTCACCCTGCCACACTGTAAGGTAGAGGAGGAGGTGGTGAATAGTTTGGCTTTTTGCTCTAAGAGAAGGTTGGAACTCATTTTCTATTACTAATGGAGTAAAAGGACTAATTACTTAGTTTAAAATGTATCTTATTTTAAAAAGACACAAATACTATAAGATAACTTCACTTTCACAGATGTGCAGAAAAAACAAGTCGCTCACTTTTGCAGAGTTCTGCCAGTGTGTTGCTGAGGGCCTCATTCTGTAAATCTCAAAGATCTCTTCTATAGAAATGCTGTTCTGTGAAGACAGATTAGAAGAGAGGTTCAGCTCTCAGAAGTGGTATTCTTCCAAGTGAATGAATGAAATCAGGCTCATATCCCCTTCTCTGAAACAGCTCTCACATGAGTTCCTGGTGTTGTTTCATACTGCTGGTACTAATCCATTGATCTGGTCCTGAAACTTGCTTGCCATTTTGCACTTGGCTGAGACAAGTTAAGTAATGTGCACACGTGCCCAGGACCAACTACTGAAACTGCCTATGATGTTTTCTAAGGCTGAGCAAAACTTTATGGCTGCCTGATAAAAATGAGATGCATTTGTAATATTTGCACTGTCTGTATACTGTGCTTTCAATAAACAAAGACATTCTCGATACAGGGAGTGTTTCTATTCTATCTGCCATAGGATAAAAGACTCTACCGTCTTTCTTGTCCTCTTACCATGAGTATTCCAGCATATGAAGATAATATCATAGCTTCTCTCTCAATTTGGTTGGGATATGTGTATCTGTTGCGAGCTGCAAAATTCCTGTATGGTGTTTTGAACAAGAAGATTATTAGCCTGGTATTATAAACAGAAAAAGTAGTCCTCGGCTCAATTCACTGCTGCTTTTACTCCATCTTCACACTCGTGTAAATCACTGTAACAGCAAGACCTTGGCTTTGCAATACTCACATTTTCTCTCTTGTCAGTGTAGTCTGAGCATCTGAGTCACTTAACCACATCAAAGCAACACTGAGGGCTAAATTGTAATGGGCCTGGAAAGACAGAAGAACCTTATGTGGTTTGTTTGACTGTAATTGCTTGACTGAAGACAGAAGGACCAGAGTAATGCAGGGAAACATGAGCTGAAGTCCAATATTGCCTCAACTACACTGAGTACCTCATATGTTGTAAGGTACTCGAGGAGGTTTGAGGTATTTTAAACACATTCAGGGAGACTTTGTTTTCTTATACACAAACAGCTTTGGTTTTTGAAGAATAATCTCTGGTTAGTCGACTTAACTTTATCAAATGCCTTCTGCAAATGAGCTTTTCCTTGCTAAAAAATCAACAAAATCTTTAATTATCTTGGATACACTACACCAGGATGCTATTCACAGCCAATTTCTTTAGGTGCTCTTTTCAGTAATGGGCTTTTATTGGCCATAGTAGGAACAGGTTATTTAGCTGTACCAAGCAGCCACCTTTCAGAGTTCTCAGTAGCCCTGCAGTTAAAGAGGTAAGGAAGTAGGAAGTCTCGTGATTACCATGTCATCTAGAAAGGTGGACTGCCTTTGTCCTCTTGGATCAAATCCTTTTTCTCGTAGTTTGATGCCAACATAATCTCGCCTTAAAGCAAGGAAACAATTCTGAATTACAGCTGCTTCTAAGCAAACCAGTGCATAGGAAATGTAATAGATGACTCTAAAGCTAGTGCAAGACTGAGGCTAAATTTACTATAATTCAGGGCTAGGAGTCTGCTGCAGGATCTCTCACCAACGGTTCCCAAGTAGGAAAGCTGTTAGTTCTTTGCAGCTCTGCTAATCTTAACTTCCCTGAAACACCACTGCTATCTTCTCCAAAGACTTCAAAATACGAGAAGAAGTGCAAATATGAAACAATTACACAAAATCTGGGGACTCAACAGAAGAATTTCGCTCTACAGCCAAGAGAATGAAAGAGATGCTTCACTAGTGCTTATCCTTCTCATTCAGGGGAGGCCTGATTTTGTAACCTTTCCTCAGACTAAGTGCTACTGATCCCCACAAGCATTCCTAGGGCAGATGGGCACAGGACTTGTGTGGAATAGAGGGAATAGTTCTTACATCCCCTATGAGTTGTCTGCTGGGCAATCCTGCATTGAAGAACATGAGATAGTGCTTCATGAGCTAGGAGACCCCTTACAGATAGCAGCTGCCCTGGATGTATTGCAAGGGAGGAACTCTGCACCACCCTGGTTGCTCTCACTGAGCAAGTTCTGGGCTGTCACATCTCTACTGTCACCTGTGCAGTCAGGTCTCCCACTGCAGACTGAATGCAACAAAATGAAGAGCATGTCAAAGGAAGTTTGTTCATACTTTCCAGCAAGAGAAAACTAAGGTTTGAGAGCTGTCATCCACCTAGGTTTTACAACTCTTTGCAATGAAAACAAGCCAATCTCACGTGCAGTGAAAGCAATTGTGGGCAGCTACTACTTACAGGAGTTTTTCGATCTCTTTCTTCAGTAGTTTTCTTTCCATATTCTAGTTGTCATTGTAACATAAACTCAGTGGATCTAGGAGAGAGAAAAGTGCATCCCACAAAGTATCCCTGTCAGTGATTCTCTCAGTCACAAGTAAAGAGAGTGGGACACTTGAAGACCACCTACAAAAATATAGCCAAAAGCATTTTCAAGGTTGGATTAAAATAGGAGCGGAGAAAAATTTAATCAAGAAAGAAGAAAACATTCACAGTACTGAAAGTGAGGGTAAAGAGTTTGGTAATGGGAAATGGACAGAAGGAGCCCATTTAAGATGAGCATCAGCCTTGAGCATCAGCTTGCACCTTGCATGCATCCCCATCAGTGATGTATATTCTCTCATATAATGCAATCTATCTACCTGCTATCACTTCCAAATTTCTCAGCAATGCCTTCCTCTCCCTGCTGTGTGTCTATTAATCAGATCTATGTGGTAGAAAGAGGGGATGGACTGGGAAGAAGACGAGATGTAAGAGATGAAGTTACAGCAAAGAGAGAAGCCACCACTTGATCCACCAATTTATTCTGGCATCAGAGTGCATGCTCTATTCCTCTGCTCCATGATACACACAGCTGTTAATGAATATTGTCCCCCTATTCTCTCTCTCATAAATGTACAGAAGAAATCATGCTCTACCTGTGTCAGTTCTTGCAATACGCCTCAGGATATGCGTTGGGAGCCTCTATGAGTTCAGGTATTTATGAAGAGAAATGCCCTCTTGATGTTGCTGTTCCTTTCTTGCCTCTGCCCTACTCTGTTTGTGTGCCAGGGAAATTAGGCTATGGCTTCATGTAGGATGATTGCTTTCTCATGTTGCTTAGAAACAATGCTGCTGAGCTGAGAGAAATTAAAAGAAAAAAAAGCAGCAAATCAAAACCATCACAGAGAAGAGGTTAAACCTTCAGCCTGTGTTATCAGTTTCAAGCTAGATGATACTAATACACTTCCAGGCATTGAGTTTCACTGCTGAGTGGCTGGTTGGAAACACAGCAGACTTGCTAACAAGGGAGGCAGAGACTATTCACTGGGTTTTCTGATGGATCTAATTACTTGTAAATGAAGCTACCAACTTCTACTACTGTTTCAGAATTCTACCAAATAGAACAATGGAAAACTAGACCTGATACCTCCCCAGAGCCTATCTAGGGTTCCATTTGCAGTGTTTGTGGCATATAGCAAGGATCCTGGCTACTTGTTCTTTCATCAATGTTATGTTTTTGCTTACAGTATTGGGAGAAATTCTAATAGTCAAGAAATCCCAACATGCTGTTCTAAACTCTGCTGTTGTCCTTCCAATGGATTTAGGGCACATGTTTCACAGGATTGCTGATGGTAGCCACTCTATTGTGATGGCTAGCAAGTCACTGAGAGGCTATGGGGTTTTGTAGATTAGGAAGGTCTGCAGACTGTAGTTCTGAATAAATCAGCCATCCCCCTCCTTGGAAATGTACTTCTGTTATTAAATGACTTCCTAGTAAAAAATAGAATCGAGTTTATGAGACATGATTGTAATGTGGCTTCTCTTTGTGATGCCCTAAGAAAACATAAAAGGAAATGTATTATCATGAGACAGACATTCTCCAGGAAGAAATCTACTTAGCATTTATAGAATTTGTGCTGTGCTTTCTCTTCCTTATTTCATTTGCCTTCTTATTTATTCTATGGCAAAAGGAGAACCAGACTTAGCACTTCCCCACCTTTCATTCCAGATGAGGGGCTTGTAGTCAATTTGGATTTGATTTCTGAGAGTATCCTCCTTGCAGGCATCATGGCAAACATGTCTCCAAAAGAGCTGCTGAGTGTTTGCTCTGAGAAACACACATCTACTGCCTGCCAGGCAAAACTCCACAAGTTACACCCACCCAGGGCTTATCTGCTGCTACGGCCAGGCAAGAGGGAAAAGTGACCTTCACAAAGTGAACATAGACATGCCAGGACTGACTCAAAGTCCTGCTAACCCAAACCCTCTTCTGTTATGTGGCAAAAGAGATACCCTGATGGAGAAAGGGACTTTCCTGAAATGAGTCAGGTCCCTAGTCCTCAGCTGAGCTGACCCCTCCCATCTCCCCAAAGCAAGAAATGCTTTTGTATCATTGCAAGGTGAGGGAGGCTGCTGTGTTTCTGCTCTTCTCTGGTAAAGACAAATAACATTCACTAGTGGATGCCTGGGGAAGAGATGGGGGAACTGCCAGCAGGCATCAAACTTTCTCAGTGTATTTCTCTGTTCTCCAATTCAGGACCTTCTTGAGCAAAATGTATTGCCTTGGTGGTTAATAGCTTTTGCCTTTTTTTAACTTCTACAAATTTGTCCAATAATTTTCTGATTAAGTGAAATGGAAATTTTGAGTAATGACATCTGCAATATCTCCTGGCAAAGATTTCTACTGTTTCAATAGAGCTGTGTGGAAAAGGGTCTCTCTTTTTAAGAAGCCAACTGTTAATTTAATTTGCTAACTAGATGCTTAATAAACTTGAATAGAGAAAATTTAGGCCCCCAAACTGTGGAATTTGATACACATGGAACATAGAATATGCCTTAGAGGATACTTACATCTTTTTCCCACACTCATAACACTAGCATTTAATGGCAGTCTGTTTCCCTAGAGCAAGAAATAAAGTTACAGGTAGGCCTGTGTGGCTGCAGAATTGTTACCCACTGCAGGTCTGATTTTCAGGGTAGTTATGGAGGGTGTTTTGTCAATCTGCTACTTAATTAGGTGGGAATTAATAAATATATTTAATAACTGCCATAATTTAATGCTCATCTGCTAATATATTAACAAATACCTCATAAAATAGGAGTAGGATTTAGGACTCTTGCAAAGGGCTACCTTTGCCTGTGGCAGCAGGTATGATGTTCAGGTGTTAGAAAGATAAATTACTTATCAGTAGAATTGCCTTGCTGAGGTTTAGAGCTTGAAATGTTTCAATAATCTCAGCTCCAGAGGGCCCTTAACAAAGTTTGGGGAGAAGGCTGTACTAGTGAAACTGGAAATAAAGAATGCAGAATTTACAAGCCACAAGGACATGTGGCAGAACTCCCAAGATAAGGAGGAAACGAACAAGGCCAACTCAGCAACTGTGGTGAAGTCAGCCCCAAGTAGGTAGAAGTAGATTGGTGCCTCAATCTCTGGCAAGGGGAGATTGTGACCACCAACTCATGAACTCACCAACTCTAAAGGAGACAGAGCATGTCAACTATAATAGTATATAGAATATTAAATAATCAGAGAACTATGTAACTTGCAGCCAATGAATATTAATACCTTTGTTTACTAAAATATATGAACAGTGATAATTTTTGATAGACATTGTGCTGGTTTAGTGGATTTGACACCCAGCACTCCTTTCTGTGCAGAGCTGTACGAAAATCAAATACCTCACCTCTCTGTGTGGATTGGCCTCTTGGACACAGGTAAAAGAACACATTTTGCGATAAGAGACGTTTTTAGCAGCTTTATTCCCTCGGCACCTTCACTGTAAATTGATTTTCAAAATATTTGGCCGCTTTTCTTGTATGTGTCATTTCCTTAAAATATTTAACATTATCACACCAGCACACAGAATGTCAGCTCCTTGAGGGCAAGGGTGTCCGGAAAACAATGCTTTAATTAGGACTGAAGTGTCAAGTACGTGGGAAGAAAAGCAATTCCGTTAAATGGTCACATTTAACTGTCTTTCTCACAGGCGAAAACGGCAAACCCTAATTTTTGGGTGAGGTATGCTCTTCAGAAGAACCCTCGACCTTTCCTGAGGCATTCCAGGAGCGGTTTAGCTCTCCGGGGCCGGGGCAGGTGGCAGCAGCAGCGCCTCAGCCTCCGGCGGTTCCAGCCCCAAGCGCAGCGGGCCCGCAGCAGGCCTGCAGCTGCAGTGATGCCGCATTTCGGAGACGGCACTCCCCACGAGGGCGGGGCAGCTCACCCGGCCCCGCGGAGGCGCAGAGAGGGGGCCGCTCCCTCCACCGCCCCGCGGGGCGGGGCGAGGGGCGGGCCGCCTGCCGGGCCGCGGCATTCGAAAGTCGCTCGGCGGGCAGGGCTTCCTCTTCCTCCTCTTCTTCCTCCTCCTCCGCCGGGGCTCCGCGCGGGGTTGTGCCGGGTCGGCTTTTCGGGCAAGTGCGAGCCTTGGCCAGTAAGAGCTTGCGGAAGGGGAATACGGGTGCTGACCCTGCTCGGTGTCGCTCTCTTTAGCGATGGCAGCGTGGGAGGCCGCCGAAATGTCCTCCTTCAGTCTGAGCGGCGTGAGAGAGCGGATGCGGGAGAAGAAAAAGGGTGCCTTGAGGACTGCGAAATTGAATGCCTCACTTGCATCAAAAATCAAAACGAAAATCATCAGTGAGTGTATTTTGCGTTGCCGTGTGTACATATGCTGCTGGCTGCCATGTCAGCTTATAACTGGGCCTTCGGCCGTGGCATCGGGAGTGGGCAGCAGTCCCTCAGCAGAGCTCATGTGCTGCTTCTCCGCTGCTTCTCTGCCCGGGGGTTTCTGGTGAATTCAGTGCCCTGCAGATAAGTGTCAAGTGCCACTCAAAGTGCCCAAAGATGTCTGAAGTGTTTTAGTGTATATGCAATCCTATGCAGAAGCTAGCCCAACTGACTTGTTTTTATGGGGGAAGTAATGCAAAGACAGAAGGGGAGATCATTTGGACTGTCTTGAAAAACTCAGCTATTTCCATTATGTTTATTGAATTGCTTTGAAATTGGGAAGCAGGGGTCCAAAGCTACTCACAGGCAACTATAGAGGAAAATAGTTTTTCCTCTGATTTTTTGGATGGTGATGAGGACTTATCTGTAGGTGACTTGTTTAAAGCAAGAAGCATATATTCAAACTCAGCACGTGAACCATGCCATCATTCATTAAGAACTGAAGCGGTAGCTTGCTGCCTGAGTGTGACCCACTGAGGGTGGAGAGGGTATCTGAAGTGTTGCCTGTTATTATGGAAATTTTTTTCCTGCTGTTCTCTCTGGAGACTTCTATTGCTGGAAGGATACTGCTGATTTTGTGAGGGGGCTATTGAGCTATAGAGATCTGAATCTGAGGAAGGCTGGTCTGGGAAGAGAAAGAATTATGATGAAGGGAGAGGTATGGATGAGACCTTGGATGCTGATGGTGTGTGATACTGCTCTGTCTCTCACAGACAACTCCTCCACTATGAAAGTCTCCTTAAAGCAGAACAATAAAGCATTGGCTCTGGCCCTCAATGCAGAGAAAGCCAATGCACAGCGGCTCACCCAGGAGAAGACCATCTTACAGAAAGAGGTGAAGCAGTGCCACTTCCAGAACGCTGTGCTGCGGCACAGGCTCTCCTTCCTGGTATGGCACTGACAGTGTGGCTGGCGTGGGGAGGGGTGGTAGGCATGGTGTGCAGCACTCGCATCTCAACTTTGGGAGGATTGAGCTGTTGTTGAATGCTTGAATTCTCGACGTGTGGAAAAGGTCACCATTCATTTGCTTATTTTTGTTTCCAAGCTGTGTTCTCCTCAGAACATGCCTTGCTCTGGCTACTAGTATCTTTGTACAAAGAGATGCTTTGATTTAATGTCTTTATGCTTCTCTCTCTTTATTACCTCAACACAGAATAATATGTTGAAAGAAATGGACAATCTTATGGCTGCAGTTAAGATGGCCAAGCTGTCTGAGGTAAACCATGGGAAATGTGAGCACACTGCTCTGAGAAGGGGGCTGTGTTTTTCTCTGTCTTTTGCTTTGTGTTGCCTGCTCACTTCAGTGTTGGATGCTTCACCTGTTTCTCTTTGCTTGCTTGAGTTGTGCTGGTTACATCCTTGTTTTTAGCTTGGTGTTAAGGATTTCCAGGGTAACTTTTTCTGTAGGAAGAGCTACAGTTTTAAACTGTTTTCCTCTGGATTATTTGCTGTATTGGCCAGTAGGCTCTTCCCTTCTGACAGGTTATGACTTCTTTTCAATTTCTTTTTTGAAGTATTGCCATGGCAACTTGGGATAGGGAATGGGACACTTTCCCTGTGTCCTGTCCCATGGGTGGTTGGGAAAATATTTCTGCTTCCTAGTCTCAGATCATTTGAACTAGTTTAACTTCATCCTTAAGCTGTGGAGACACAATCTGATTCTGCTGCAATTTATTCCATAATTTATTCCATAATGTGAGAGGGTTGCTAGGAGTACTTTACGTACTTTCCAGAGAAACTGAGTTTCTGCTGTTTTTATGCAGGAGGCTGCATGAGAGATTTCAAAAACTTTAAGTCACTCTTCTATTTCTCTTCTTTCCAGTTCCATACAAATTCAGCATCCTTATCCTGTGGCCACAAGAGAAGCATGACTGAAGATAGCTGGGGCGATGATATTGCAGATGGTCAGCTTCTGAGGTGGGCTTTAGAATGATACCACTAAGCTTGTCCTGAATTTCTATATGCTAAACTTCTTGTGTTTTCTGTGTGTGCCCAGTTGCCAGTTTCACATGAGATAGCGTCTCTGAACCACCACTGCTTGATGCTTTCCTTTATTCTGTCTTTTTATTGCCACTCCTTGTCTTGTTTGTCCTAATGCCGAGTTTGTGCAAAACCTGATCTTTTTACCTCCTTTCTTTGTGACCGTGTTACTTTTAGGCATTTTTCTCTTTGTAGCTGGTGAGCAAGATTTGCTTAAGTGAGTGAGTGCCATAGCTGGCTACTTTGATGTTTGTTACATAAAAATGCTTACTAGTCACCTGCTTGTATGATGTAAGCTTGCACTCTGGAAAGATAATCAGAACAGGATCTCTTAAAGTATATTTGAAGTCCTGTTTCTCCTCTGTTTAGTCCCCACTTGGAAGACAGGGCAGTCCCTGGAGCTGCCCACACATGGCCTGTAGTTAGTCTGCTGGATTTTGGGGCCTGTCATATATGTTAAACATGATCCATTGCTGTTATTCTTTCTCACCAGGGTTACACAGATACCGATGAGAGTGCCCATTTCCAAGCTACATGATGCAGAACAGCAAGGTGGCAGCTCCACAGCAGTACTAACATCCTCAGGGGAACTTCAGAGACCTGCTTCTACTGCAGGGGAACTTCAGAGACCTGCTTCTAATGAGCCCCTGAAAATTGTGCCTGTTGCCTCCAAAGATACTTTGCTACCACAGCATGATGAGAAGCCTCAGTTTCACCAGGAAGAGAATAGCAAGAAGGTGACTGAAGCAATGGCAACAGAGGAGGCTTTTCATGACTCTGGTATCTTTGGAGGTAAATTTGCATCTCTTGCTGTTCTTCTGGTATGACTGTGTGTGCTCAGAAATGCATGAGTGCCATAGCTCCAGTTATCTCTCAACCACAACTCCAGTAGCTCCTAATGACTGGTAGGAACTACATGCTCCACTGGGGCTGTTATTGCTGGAGTTATGTATATCCCAGAATCAGAGTCTTCAGAGGGATATATGGCATGTTTGCAGTAGCTTAAGCTCACAAATCAGGCTTTTTAAGTAACAGACACTGAGCTTACATAAGATTTTCAGAGATGTCCAAAGGTGCAGAATCTGACTAGGTGCACCACTGTTTCTTGTGGATTTGTCATATAAATAACTCTTACATAGATCATGAGTGCTCCTAAGTATTACAGGTGGTTAAGGGTTCTTGCTTTGGGCTCCCCTTTTGTTCAGAGGGAAACCAGCTGAGCAGTTCTGGTACACAGTAAGTTTGGGGAGTCCCTGTAGAGACAAAAGCATGCTTTTTCTACGCTCTGGATTTGTGGCAAGGCTTTTAGTGGTATGGGGAAAGATGGCATTTGCCTGCTGCATTTCTCAGTCTTAGAAATGAATTTTTTCTTTTCAACAGAGGTCTTATGCACCACTGAACAAAATCCCAACAATTTGCCAGCACTTGCCTGGGAAAGTCATACTCTTTTATATGAGGCTGATGAGATGGCAAAACATTTCTTTGATCGTCTCTCACAAGGACATGTTACTCAGAGGAGAAAGCGTTCCACCCTGTTTGCTACAAGCACTCCGTCTGCTGCTCTGGATATCTTCCCACATGTCAGTTCCACTCAGGCAGCTTGGGGTAGTACTGCACAGGACAACAGCAGCTCCAGCAAGAACAATACACAGCAACAGCTGAGATGTCCCAGCCCCCTGGCTTCACCTACTCAAACTGCTGTTATTTCTTATAGAAACTCTGTGGGTAGCGAGACTTGCTGTGAGCAGCCACAGACAAAAGAAATGGGGTGTGGTGTTGAAACGGACCCCAGCTATAGCCAGGTCCCTGCGTTTGTTCCTGTAAAGCTTAAAAGCAAAGGTAACTGTAAAACTGGAGAGAAAAAGACTGTGAAAAAGGCAAGAATAGGAAGAAAGAAAACAGCTGCAGTTAAAAACAATTCAGAAAGTAGTCCTGATAGATCTCAAGGTGAAGAGTGTGCTCAAAATGCAAAGAAGCTTCTTCAGCCAAAAGTTGCAGCGTGTTCTAGTGAGACTGAAGTCTGTGAGATGGGGCAGAAGGCATGTAGGGGGGCTTTTGACAGGAAGAACTGTGGTGTGGAGCACCATTTCGACTCTCCTGATGAAGTCCAAGACTTTGGAAGTACAGATGTGGTGAATCCAGCACAGCTGCAGAGTCTTGAAAGTGTTGATTTAATGCAACAGGTTAACAAGGGACCTATCTTTGAGGTACAAAATATGGAGAGCTTGCTAAAAGCCCCAGTTCATACCTTCTCAAGTCATGAAGTTCCCTCGGGTGATTGCAGTCCACAAAATTCTACAAAATTCTCAAGTATGAGCAGAAAGAGCATCAGACAGAAAGCCAACAGAAAAACTAGAATAATTGGGCTAAGAGATGATTCTGATGAGGAATATCTGCCAAACAGTGTGATAATACCAGAGGCCAAAGCTGAAGAACAGCCTAAAAGAAGCCAAACAAGCAGGAAGAAGACTGTCAGGAAAAGCAATTGTGATCAGAGAAATAAAGTTCATGTTTTTAGACCCTGGATAGATGTTCAAGGAATAGCTAATAAGAGCACAAAGGATTTGCCAGGTGATCTTAAACAGCGCAGGAAAACTTTTATTGTCCATCCTTTGGATCTTGCAGGAAACTTGGGTTGTTTCCAGACAGAATTTGAAGGGGGTGAAAACGTACCTCCCAGGTCTGTTCCTGGAAGCAAAGCGAGCAAAATCCCCAGAGCTGCTAAGAACAATCAAAAGAGCAATAAAAAACAGACAGGGGGCCTTCAAGGAAAAGGGCAAAGTGAACTTGACAACAACATGAATGCTTTGAAAAAAGAAGCTTCTTGCAAACCCAAGCCTCAGAGGAAGAAGAGCAACTCTCGACCTCCAGAAACTGACTCCCTGGCCAGAAAAAATGATGGTGCCAGGGTTCTCATTGGAAGTTCTACAGAACTTGCATCCAAACAAACTGTCCTGATGGGGAAGTTTTCCTGCTTTACACATCTGCTGTCTGAGCCAGATACTTTCCTGGAGGAGCAGCTACCTGAGATATCACTTGCAGACAGTCTTGAATCCTCCCACATGACCAGTTCTGCAGTTTTGCCTGTCAGCTCCAGATTTACAGAAGTACCAGTTTCCAAGAGCTTAAGTACTGAGGGCAACAGAATGCTGGTGAAATCCCCTGTTTGGTCGAAAAGCTCCCTGATATTTAAGGAAAAGACTGCAGAGGAAATACCGGGGGAAAGGAACAAAGTCCAGTCAAGTTCTTGGAGCTCACCTTCACAGGAGCCTGGTAGGTGGTAAGCTGGGTAAGGTACCTGTGTTTGGAGATGAGGGCAAAATACCCATGTAGCAAGTGCTTATATTTTCCTTCCTCTCTTTTTTCAGAGTTAAAGATCAGTCTCCTGTATACCATTTATGCTTCCACTTGTGCTGGCCATTCATTTCTGGGGCTGCATTTGCTTCTAGTTCATCAGCATTCCTATAAGAATTTGTCTACTTTTCCGCGTGCAGATATTGGGACAAGACTAGCACCATGTGCTGAGTCTTGTTGTACTACTCTTGTTATTTACAGGGCATGCCTACTAATTTAGAAAATCAAGTACTCAAGCAGTTAAAAAGTCTCATTTGATGCTGACTCTGCCTCCTAGGGTCAGTCAGCATTATTGGGGCACAAGATAACAAGAAGGTGGGAAATTTTTGGTCCAGAATGGTTAGTGCTGCAAGGCTTCAGACTTCATACCTCTGGGTGATATCTTCAGTAGAAATTACCCAGGAGCCAACCTAAATTATTTTGATTTTTTTTTTTAATATTTGTTGTTGTGGGGTTTTTAAAAATTTTTTTCTTTTTCTTGTTATTGCTGGGTTTTTTTTGTGGGTTTTTTGTTTGTTTGTTTTGGTTTTGGTTTTGTTTTGTTTTTTCTTTTTTTTAAAAGGATTTGGAGGGTGTATCCCTGGGCTGGTAATACAGTAGTTAAGCTGATCCTTTGGGGAGTTTGCTGTTAATGGATGCTCTGTAAAGAGAGTAGTTTTTTGCGGTTTTTCTTTCTGTAGCTGTTGACAAACAGGCCTGTTACAAACTGGAATGGGCTGTACTTTGTAGGGAGGGAGGAATTTTGTTCTCCTGCCCTCCTTCTTTTGGCTGACTCCACTTGGAAAGGTGCAGTGACCACTGGTGTGGTCCTGTGTCTTGCTGAAGTCAGTAGGTTGCTGGTAGGTTGTTTATGTACCATAAGCTTGCTGCCTCCTCCAGGCTGTAAGCTCCTGGGCATTACAGCTATCAAATAGAGTTTTTATATCATTTTTTCTACTACACCAGGGCCCATGATGCTTATGAGTAGTAGTGATCTGTATTTTTTCACTGAGGGGCCTAATCTGATTTATGAGCTGACTTTTGAGGAGCAGGTCTGGTATTTTTGGATTTAAGTGGTTGCCTGAGTTTAGAGGGAATATGGTTGGATTCTGGATTGTGCATGTTCAGAGAAACAGCTCTTTCTATTTGACAGCTGTTATTTCTTAGGCTATCCGGAAATGATTTGGAATGACTTTGATAAAACCATGTGAATTCTCCCTTTGCAGCTATCAGGCCACTACGGGACTTGAACAATGCCAGCGTTCTGTCTCACTCCAGCTCAGAGGAAACATCAGGGCGCTCGTCCAGTCGGAAGCGGAAGCCAATCTGCTACAAAGAGCCACCACTTAAAAGGTTGGGCTTTAAACTATTCCTTCCAAAGATTGTTCCCATGCTGCAACCCCTGCTCTGCTCTCATATACTCCTTCTCCAGGGCTGGACCCTCTGTTGCTTTTTAAAAGTTCTTCTTACCTTTTGTGTTCTGTGACCCTCCTCTTCTACCACTGTGTTGTTATGCCAAAATTCTGTATCAGCACACATGGATGTTTAGGCTTCTGGTAACAAGCTACCAAGATGTTATTTTACTTGTTGAAATGAGCACATCTCTTGGCAGACTGCATCTGTGGTACTCCAGTGCTAATGAGGCAGTAGCATGAGGATAAAATACAGGCTAAATAAAGACAGCTCAGCGCAGCATCACTTACATTCTGTGATGACTAAAATTTTACACACCTGAGTAATACTTTCCTCCTGAGAGCAGGCTGTATCTATATTCACTAGCAGATAAGATACCTAAACAAATAGCTGCATCTTTTTTTAAGAAACTAGATTCAGTACATCTAATGGCTATTGCCCAGAATCATGTACTCCTAAAATGATGACTTTGTTGTTATGTTACCGGATGTGTTTTTCCCTGCCAAGTGTCCCAGTTCGAACTTTCTGTGAATAGCTGGTTATATTGCACCAGAAGGTACTCTTCTGGACAGGAAACAAACTGTACCACCTAATCATCTTATGGGGAAGCACTACACTAAAATCAGAAACTTTAGGGACTAAAATCATACATGTATTCAAGGACTACTTGATGTTTCAATGTAACCCTTTCGGTTCTGCAGGAAACTGAGGCAAGGTGACCCACATACAGACAGTGAGTTCTTCCACTCTAGTCTCTACAAAAGAGAAAAGAAGCCTGTCAAAGCTGAGGGAATGACCAAGAAGATGAAAGAGGACAAAGAATGGCTTCCTGAAGGATGTCCCAGTACCAAGGCAGTTTATAACAACAGAAAGGAGTCAGGATTAGAATAGTGGTTGAAAGGCAGCCCCCAAGCTCTTAGAAGCTTGTGCATTTAGCCACAAAGCTATGACTTGGAACACAGAGGCCTGAGCACGGATGGAGGTGGCTGACCAGGCAGCTGAACTATTCCAACTAAGGCAACCCAAGGACCAATTTGACAAATCAATCCTTGTACCATGGATTCCTTGTATTTTCAAATCTTTGGGACCCCTGAGGTGGGGAAAGTGGTTGACACAAATTGATGGATGTCTGTTTTAATGATGGGCATGGCCCTTATGTGCTGTGTGATTAGCCTCTTGCTGTCTTCTGCTTCCTTCCTGTTCTCTCCCCCTGTCTGCCATGTAAAGCTCCCTGCAGCAGGAGGTGAGCCCTATACCAACCAACATTAAAGAATATTTGAAACACAGAGTGCTTAGGACCAGACCTAAGCATGTTTTGTCTCAAATGTTCTGAGTATTGCTACAGGAAAGGTGATTGAAGGAGAGGGTCCTCTGGGACAGAGCTGTTTAAAAACATCTGCCCTTTTCTTATCACTCCTTGCCCTTGTTAAAAAGTACCCCCTTCAGCCTTCTTGTAGCTCCTTGAGGTACTGGAAGGTGTGATAAGCACCTTCTGTTTTCCAGGCTGAACAACCCCAACTCTCTCAGCCTGTCTTCATAGGAGAGGTACTCCAGCCCTTTGATCATCTTTGTGTCCCACCTCTGGCTTTGCTCCAACAGGTCCATATCCCTCTTAAGCTGGGAATCACAGAGCTGGACACAGTACTCCAGGTGGGGTCAGCTGTGTTTCAGGAAATCCTGTACTCTTCCACTGCAGACTGAGCACACACTGGCTTCCAGCACTTGCTTTTTTTAGGGTATACTGATGTAGCTTTGAAGGTTATTGATTCTAAATGTTTGAGAGAGTGGCGAGGAAAAAGAAGGGATCAGACTGGTAGTAAAAGTGAAGGAATTGTTCCTGTTTGGAAGCAGGAAAAGTGTTTCCTCTTTGTGGTGGAGCAAGGAGAGGGCTGCTTTTTTCTTCTGACCATACTTACTGCTTCTCCTTAGCACCTCAGCAATATCCACCCGTTCATGAGGATAGGCTGGGTCTTGCTGTACTCTCTGTACTCAGAGCACTCCAGAAGACGGAAACTTCATTAGTATATGGAAAATAGTGTCATCTGCAGGTAAATGCTACTACATAGCTTATATTTAAGCTGTACTGCTAAGTTATTAAAACTAGGAAACAAGGAGCCTAAGATTTAAAAATGCCTGCCCTCTTATTTATTCAGTTTTCTGGAAGTTACCAAGCTTTCTCTGGTACTCTAACTCTGGAAGCCAGGTAGGAGCTAGTAAATAGCAGGGAATTTGTTACAGGTGCTGTTGTATTAGAACCTGCCTGTATTGACCCACTGATGTCAAAAGCCAGGCAGGAACATAAATCTCCAAGTGTTCCCAGTAATTGTTTTCATTTCCTCTGTGAGTCAGAAATGGGACGTTCCAGCTGCACTTACGTGCTTGTGCTAATAACAGAATATTAGACTGTATTCATTCCCATTGAAGGTGCAGACAGGTGCTAGCAGTTACAGAGCTGTGCTTCAAACACAGGGTAGTACCTAGCTCCTTTAGTCTAACATCGGTACCTCTATCCTAATCACCACCTACAGCAGTCAGCTGGAGCGGGAGAGTTTGTTCACCTCTAACTGGTTTCTGTTTTGCTGAGCAATGATGTATCAGTTTATATTATTCCCCAAATAAAATTTCAATGCAAGTGGTATCTTGGAATTCTTGTGCACTACCATGACACTACACATTGCAGCTTTCCCTCTTTCCCCGGGCCAGAACAAATTAAAACTCTATTCTATGAAGGAACATATTTTGTTTATATCACATTCCAACAGTCTGTCCCAGCGTGTACTGGACTGTGCTGAAAGCTACTGGAGCCTCTCTCTGAGGCAGAGTTTCCCCATATCTGCTAATCACACAAAGGAAGGAGACACAGTGAATGTTAGTTGGCTTTTATTTTAGTCTGAATTAAAAATATTCCTTAAAAAAAGAAAAAAAACAAACCAACATACAACCATGGATGGAATAAATTTTCACACTCATGATCTGACTTGCTGTAAGACAACAAGGGTAAGTTACAGCCCAGACAATTGGAGAAAAGTTTGCACCTTTATGAATTGTGGGGTGAGGGAAGAGGTTAACAGTTCCTATGCTTCACATCCAGTCAGAAAGAGCATAACTAATGCATGGTCTGCATTTAGACACTGCAGCATGGCTTTGGTAGGCTCTTAGCCTATGAGGCTTCTTTCCAGCATTTACTAAGTGCTACTCAAATGCTACAGTCCTGACTGTAGCAATGGAACCAAATCCCTTGGTATCAGGACACTGTGCTCTGGTTGGCACTGAAAGATAAACTCAGGAGGGCTGTGCTAGAGCTGGCATAGCCCTGTGAGCTCACTTACACCCACTGGGAAGTACTGGAGAGAGGAGGACGGCATTCATTTCTAAGGTCTGCTGGACAGTAGGTCACTGCTGGTTTGACCAGAGCTGTGACACAAACTGGCTTTCAGACTGAGAGGAAGAGATAAACATAGATCAGATTCATAGAGAGAAACCTCGGGTCTGCTGTGAACAAAATTAGGAATCTAGACCCACACCAAGCTTTTATCAAATTCATCTGCTTAGAAAAAGTAGGGCTTAGCCCAGCAGCTCCAAGGGTTTCAGAGACATGATTTTCTAAAAATTTAAAAAGTGTCTATGTTCCTTTTTATCTAGTGTTTGAAATGTTACACAACAAAGCACAACACAGCCACAAATGCAAGCAATGACAGAAAATCCAGGTATGTATTTTCTCCAATATCCTAAGGTTCCGATTAACTGTTGTAATTCTTTCTTTGATGAGGGCACTTGTATTTGTTCTAATTCCTTTAAAGTGTCTGGAGGACACTACCGCATAGCCTGCATCTACCAAGTACCCAAAAATTTTGTTTCTTTACTTGGTCCTTGACATTTTTCAGGTGGAATTTCAATTCCTGCTTCATGTAACGCTTCCCATTATTGCTGCTGCTTCTCCCACCTTTTCATGGGAATCTCCTTCAATTAGAGTATTATCTGTATATTGGTATAGTTTCACATCTGGAGGGAGTGAGATTGTAAAAACTTAGCAAGATTGAGCAATCATGCGTGAATCTTTGTACCCTGGAGGAAGCCTATTAAAAAACTAAAACTGAGAGATGAGAGAACAACTGCTAAGAAAGTCAGAACAGGAAAAAAGAAAACAACTGCAATTAAAAACAATTCAGAAAGTAGTCCTGATAGATCTTAAGGTGAAGAGTGTGCTCAAAATGCAAAGAAGCTTCTTCAGCCAAAAGTTGCAGCGTGTTCTAGTGAGACTGAAGTCTGTGAGATGCGGCAGAAGGTGTGGGGAGGGGCGCTTTTGACAGGAAGAACAGAGACTGTGGTGTGGAGCACCATTTCGACTCTCCTGATGGAGTCCAAGATGTTGAAGTACAGATGTGGTGAATCCAGCACAGCTGCAGAGTCTTGAAAGTGTTGACTTAATTCAGCAGGTTAAGAAGGGACCTATCTTTGAGATGCAAAGTATGGAGAGCTTGCTAAAAGCCCCAGTTCATACCTTCTCAAGTCATGAAGTTCCCTCAGGTGATTGCAGTCTACAAAATTCACTTTTATTGAGGAAAAAGACCTCAAGTGCCTGTGCTTTGCAAGAGGACTCAAGTGTGAGCAGAGAGAGCATCAGATGGAAAATCAGGAGAAAAATGAGTAATTGGCCAAGAGATGATTCTGATAGGAAATATCTACCAGTGTGATAATACCAGAGGGCCAAAGCTGAAGAACAGCCTAAAAGAAGCACAACATAGCATGATGCAGTGCCACTTACATCAGAGTGTAAGTGGGAGACACTCTGTAAGGGGAGCTTGAGTAGAACCCATGCCTTAAGCTTTGGGCAGAGAGGCCAGCTTCTGCTTCAAGTTTTCAGCAAGCTTGTCCATGAACTCAAAGGTGTTCAGGTAATCAGAGCGTGTGACACTGGTGGGGGGAAACAAAACAAGACAGATATCAGTTGTACAGACTCTCAAATAATTAAAGCAGGGGAAGCCTCTTCAAAGAACTCTATGTTTTGCCTCTAAAACCAAAAGTTCTCTCCTACTCATCAGGCTGGGTTTTTTTCACCAAAAGGCTCCAGGAAAGAGGTAGCCAGGTGATATTTTTCAGTTATGTAGGTCTTCCTCATTAGGATCTGGCCAACATAGCTAGACTGCCTTAAAAAAAAAAAAATCTTTGCAGTTCCTTCTTTACTTTTTCCCTCCATTTATTTGGTGCAATAGCAGGGAGAGAGCAATCTGAACTAAGCTGCTTGGGTCAGGAAGCGTCTCATGTTCTGTCTGTATAGCACTGGGTACAGGTGAGTCCTGTGAGACAGGCTCCTGTTCTTTACCATACTAAAATAACATTCCAGCAAATGCTGTTCAGAACCACCGAGTAAAACAGCTTCCTCTAAGCACAGCTGGTTATTTCATATACTTACTTAGGCAGGCCTTTGATGCAGGCAGCAAGGTCCTTTGTCATGAAGCCAGATTCAATGGTCTCAATGCAGACTTCTTCCAGGGCAACCGCAAAGTTCCTGAGGCTGGTGTTGTTGTCCAGCTTAGCTCTGTGAGCGAGGCCTCTTGTCCATGCAAAGATGGAGGCTGAGAGAGAACACTGGGTTATTCTATCGTTCTAGAACTTCCTGGAAGTTGCTCTAAATCATCATGTGGAACAATAATTGGATATTTTAATATCAATAAAATTGAAAGCAGACTGAAAAAAAAGATAAAAGATCTGGTATGGGAAAGAGAACGCTTATCTTCATCTAGGTATCCTCTGCCTTTTGTGCAACTCTAAAAAAAAAAAAAAAGCAGACCTCAGAAACTACTCACTGCCTCCAGTAGTCTCTCTCTGCATGTAATTTCATTTATTTTCCTCCTGCCCAAGTCAGAAAGAATGACAGGTGGTAGGACTCTGTAGTTACAGAGAGTATTGTGACAGAAGGTGCAGTCCTTTTCCTAACACTACATTATGCTCTGGTCTCTGCAAATTTAGAGGATTCTTTTCCCTCATGTCCCATTCCAAGTGCACTTACACTGACTGTGTACATTGCTTTGGGTTGTGGTTGGTTCTTCTGGGCCACTGGAAAGAGGAGTAAAATAAAAAACAGCCAGCCTAAACCTTAAGGCCTTGTGGCTATAAAGCAGTTGTTTCCTGAAGAGTGAGTGCATGTCTCAAAGGCAAGGTCTAGCTTATTGCTTGCACTCACTCCGTTCCAGCCTGGTTTTTTGCTTCAGGCTGTAGCTGTGTCTGTAAAGGCCCAGAGAAGCTGACTTAAGTCACAAGAGGGACTGTGGGGGTGTATTCCCTCATCTCCTTCAGGCCACAGTGATCTGAGAAAGGCTTGTTAGGTCTTAGCCTTGACGAATGACACCTGGACTAAGCCCTTCTCAAGCTTATCAAAAACCCAAAAACTAGTGGTATCTAACCAGCACCTTTTTTTAATGAACATCCTCGGAAAGGTATTTTTCTTGCCTGAATAACAACCCAAGTTTAATAATATTTTTGTTACTGAACTTTCAAAGAAAGTTACTGACTTGAATTACATTCAGGATGGAAAACTACTATGACTAAAGCCCACTCTCTTGTGACCCCATAAACAGTGATCCAAAGTGAGATCCCTCGAGCTCTTGATTATAAGGAGCTAATGCATACTACACCCTACTCTCTAACAACCCTTTAAACAGCAGCCCCAAGTGAGATCTTTTGGAGCTCTTGATTTCCAGAAGATACACATGGAATCACAGAATAGTCTGAGTTGCAAGGGACACAGAAGCATCATCGAGTCCAACCCTTAGGTGAATGGTCCATATAGGGATTGAACCTCCAACCTTGGTGTTACTAGCACCATGCTCTGACCAACTGAGCTCATCTCAAGAGAAGGGGTAGTGTGTATGCCTCAAACGCTGATAACTGGATTCCCTGGAGGCAACCACGGACTGTTGATACTGACATGCCATGAGAAAGAACAAGATTTGATTGGAGAAGAGGGGCCAGGTGGAGACAGGAGAGCACTTTTCCATGAGAAAGAACCACAACACAGTACAGTGCAAGCACAAGAATGAGTGGCAGGAAGTGGACATGGAGTATAGGGTGGGATTGAGACCAAAGACCCCCAAAGTTCTCCATTTCCAGACAGGCCTGAAAGAATGGACTACACTTGATGACAAATGTATATATAAAGCAAGAAACCCATCCAGAAAAACGTACCCATTTCCCCCACCCCCCCAAGCCCAGGTGGTGCCCCCAGGGCCCTGGACATCTCATCAACCAGACCAATGCAGCTGGATTGCCACTTTTCAGCTGGATCAGCACTAAAACCAGAATTGGCATCCCCTCAGCTGGATCAATGCTGTAACCAGGACTGGAGATCTTTTTCTCTCTCTTCCTTTCTTTAATTCTCTCTTTCTCTTTTCCTTTCTTACGTTCTTTAATTCATCTTTCCCTCTTTAATTCCTCTCTTCCCTTTCAGCCTGCCCCTTTATCCAAAACCCAGTGCTGTGTGCTCATATAGTAGGTCACGGACTAACAGCAATTTCCATGCCACATGTGTAATTTACTGATTTACTTTCTGATTTTTTGCAGATCCTCTGACTTTTGTTGTTTCTTTTGACCAATGAACATTTAAGAATCTTAGGTGCTTCCTTCCCCTTAAGGCTCATCACAGTCTCTGGAAGAAAAATGCACTATGAACTGCAATTTTCACCACTTAGTAGTGCAGTTGTCTGCAGATGTTCTTACTCTAAACTTGTTCTTTCATGTGTCAGGATGATGAAGGGCAGTGAAAAGCAGCTCACCAATGGGGTTAGTGGAGGTTTCTTGGCCTTTCTGGTGCATACGGTAGTGACGAGTAACTGTCCCGTGAGCAGCTTCTGCTTCAACAGTCTTGCCATCAGGGCAGATCAGCACGCTGGTCATCATCCCTAGAGAGCCATAGCCTACACAATACAAGTGTCAAAAGTTCAGTGTCTCCTTTGGACAGCTCCCTCAGATTCCCCTTAAGCTCGCCATCCTACAACCCCCCTACATCCTCCCACTGATGTGAAAATCCCTGAACAGCAGGGCTGCACTAGTGCTTCTGCAACTGACTGGCAAGTTCCTACACGTCAAAATAACAGTTCATCTGAACAAGTGCTGCTGAACCATGAGATATAGATACACAGACATTCTGCACCACTTCAAGAAAATTAGTATTCTCACCTAATTTATGCTGGACAGATTTCTACTGAAAAGGTACAGTAAGAGAACTTGTCTTCCACACAGGGTGATGGGAAACAAACCAACTTCTTATCAACAGCATCTGCTCTTGTGAGAGAACAGCAGCTTCTGATATTGGACATTCACACCACTTCTAACCCTGTTTTCAGAGATCTGTATCTTTGAAAGTGGCTTTGTTTAGTAGTCCAACACACATCCTTGTTCTGTGGGAGGCAGGTTAGTGGCATTACTTCAGAAACAGCATATTACACAAAGCCACACATCTCCTCCTGTGGAATTTGGCATCCATTTGTTTTGGTACCAGGCACCTTGGTTATACAGGATTTTGATCAAGCATTACAAATATGTAAAGTTAAACGTATCAATCTCTCTCTCTATACCTGACAGGTAGCTTTAGGTCCTGAAGGTTTTCTTACTTATCTGTAGAGCACCTGCCATCACACTCAGCAGCAGCCAGCTTAACTCAAGCTGTCAGTGACAGAGAACCAGCTGTCTAGATACTGTCCATTAGAACAGACAGCCTACCCATTATCATGTTGGTAGGAACTTCCCTCCTGTAAATAAATACAACTACAAAGTCTACATTCAATTGATTTTCTTGTAAAAGCAAAATCAGATTTTTTTTGACTGCCTGATACCTTCATGACTGGCCACAAGTTTGAAATACAAGTTTTGAGACCCAACACCATCTCCTGGGCCATTCCATAAGATGTGACAGAAGGACACAAGAGACCACCACTAAGCCTACTTTAGTGTGGCACAGGAAGTACCTCATACCTTGTGCAACAGAGTCAGACTGCACATCTCCATCATAGTTCTTGCAGGCCCAGACAAAGCCTCCTTCAGATTTCAGGGCTTGAGCAACCATGTCATCAATGAGCCTGTGCTCATACCAGATCTTTTTGGCTTCAAACTGGGACTTGTATTCTCTGGAAAACAAAACCCAAAACATCTTATCATATTAACAGGGATTGCACAGTTTATGCATAGAGAGGTGCACAGAGAGAAGAGTAAAAACAACAAAAGAATTGCATTCTCTTTACTCTTTTTTCCCTTGTCTGCTTTGCTAGGCTATAGCAAGGCTGCTTCAGAGTCACAGAGGTGCCCACAGAGAATCTGTGACTGTATTAGAAGAGATGGACACCACAGCCACATTTAGCAGGGCTTTCTGCATCGAGTATTGTGCCTTGCAGGACAAGGGGGACTATGACTGAGATGGCGTCCCCCATGCCCTAAAGTGTTGCTGAGGGTCTGAAAAAGCAACTCACGAGGCTGGAGGGGATGTTCCTGTTGCAGACTAATGCACTGCAGTAGGAAGCACACAACTAATTACCTGTCATAGATGTCTTGGAAGATGTCTTTGAAGCGGCCATCGTATCTCTTCAGAATGGTGTTCTTGGTGCTCATGTAGAGGGGCCAGCCTTTAGACAGCGCCATTTGGAAGGAACTGTGGGCAAAATCCTTGATAGACTGGTCAAGATTGTACATTCCCATGGCTACACCACCACAGCCTGTTAGTGGAGGAAGAACAGATAGGAATCAACTAGATTTAGTTCTGGTTAAGAATTTTATTCTCCCCACAGCATACTCTGGCTGGCAGGCAGCCTAGTGTTTTCCCCAGGTGTCTTAATCTAGTTCTCAATTTAAGGCTGGTTCTTTCAGGAGTAGATTTGCACTATCAGCTCAAAGCTCCAGCAGTCCTGTGACACATGGATAGGAAGGTGGGTTTATTTTACACCTTAATACACCATAATAATGTGATCTAATCCCTCTAAGAAGTCTTGTTCTAATCCAGCCTAAGCAGCAAAACTGTGACAGAAGCAAGTGTACTTGAACTCCTACTAGCCATTTAAGTAATACAGTCTTTCTATAAAAGCAGCAGGCAGCAGTTTGGAGCAGGAGGTCTCAGTCAAAGCCAGAAATGGATTTGTTCACACCTTAAATAGTTTTTCAGAACTAACTCCAGCAGTCAAGGACTGTTTTGCCTAGCTCAGGTAAACAAGACTTCACATGAATTCCTGCATTTTTTTCAGCACGTGTGGCCTTCCCTGCAGCTTTGATCCACCTGCTCACGCTCACTTCTAGCAAGTTGTGGGAAGAACTTGCCTGAGCACCCACAGACATGCCAGTCATGTGGGTGCTCAGGCAAGTCCTGAGAAAGCTCTGAGGAACTATCAACATTCACATGACTTAGATTGTGCAAGGCACAAATGGAAGTGTGCTGAATTTGCAGCCCAGCTCACCTACAAGAAAGCAGCATTCAGATCATGGAAGAGGATGATTATGGGTGAAAGTAAGGTCTAGAGCTTCATGAGAAAGCCTTGTTATTTTCAGAGCACAGCTCTGTGTTTCTAGTGAAAAGTAGCTACCATGTACTTAATTTTAAGCACCTCACTATCACCATTTATCCATTTGTCCTTGCCTCCAGATGGTTGTTACTCTATTGACATACATGCAGAATGAAGAGGGGAAGCCAGAGGAGGTTTATCTGCTTGCCAAGATAGCAACACCATTTAAAGTTGATATTGGCAGAGAATGAAATTCTTGTTGTTAGCAGTGAAAATACATGTTGTCCCTGTATCTTCCCTACGGAGTCAAGGACAGTACAGGGTGTGATCAGCTACAGAGGCTGTGTCCTCAGGAGCTGGATGACATGGTTCATGGTTGCTGGATGACTGCTATTAAGTTTTATTCAAATAGCTATTTTCATACATGTAAAAAAAAAATCCTTATTGCAACCATACAATCCTACTGCCTACTAAAAATCCCTTGATTCAATGTTGAACATATTAGTACAGCAAAAAGACAAGCTTCCCTTAATAATGTGGGAGATATGCTGGCACAACAGTTATCTGTGGGGAGGGCAGCTCCTCAGAGCCACAGCAGTAATCTGCCATCTTTGCACTTCCCTGCCTTCTGCTTGCTGATGCAATGCAGAGCAGCAGATCAGACTGGCAGCTGGATGGTCACACATCTCCAACACAGGCTTACCAGTCACCAATCAAATGAAAACAAATAAGGACTGGCAGTGAAGCAGGTGAACTCCAGATGAACGGCTATGCAACAAGAGATGGTAGAGATTTAGGTTCTTACAAGCATGAATGCCAGAGAAATCAAGTATTACAAAAGAGGGTTCTATGTCAAGCTTGGTACCTGTTTGCCAAACCAACTGCACACAAATTAGGATGCTGTGGTTTACCTGGACTTCATTTTATTTGTAGCTAAAACCAAAACACTGCACACTCACACATAACTCACCAGAGTTCAAATCCTGAATCCTGCGATCAATGATAAACAAGAGACATAACTTGTATGACGTCTTCCTGAACCCTGTCCCTAGAAGAAACTGCCTGAGTTCTGGCAACATGTGTGTAACTGCTTCCATGAACAAAACTCAGCAACGTCAGGACTCCTCCTGAGCCTACCAATGTCTGCAGCCAGCACAGCAATAGCAATAGGAGGGACACCAAAACCTTTGGGACTACATCTGTTGAAACAGGTACAGCTTAACAATCAGGAGCATCCTTGTGAAATCCTCTTTCCACCTTACAAAGTGTTAATTCTCATTTGTATTGAAAAGACTGCTTCATAAAGAAGGGAAAAAACTGCAAAGGTATACAGAGATCAGTAAGACAAACTAAACCCAGAAAGAATTACACATGAATTGTTCTCAAATACATCTCCCCTTAGGTCAAGAATTGTTTACATAGCAAGTTTACCTCTGATCAGAGAAAAAAACCTATATGTTGCTACCAGAATCATCATATAAGGAGCATGACAGGTGGTCAGTCTAGTATTCTTGATGTGCCTCTTTGATCCCAGGAAGATTTCAAGGAATTTTCAGTACTTGACAAATAAATGAAGAAGGCCCAAACTCCTCCCCCACTCAAAGTCATATTTTACCATCAAACAGATCTGACTGTTTTAATCACTAATTAGAGAAAACACCTACTTTCAAAGTTATGGACCAAATATGTGACTGGTTTGCCTCCATCTGTGGGAGTATAGGTCATCTCTACTTTTCCAGGCCCAGGTACCACAAAATCAGTCGCTCTGTACTGTTAAAAAAAAAAAAAAGCCATGATGATTTTATCTATCAGAAAGACAGAACCATAAAAGACAACCCTTATTTGGGAGGGCAGGTTACAGAAAAACAGTTGTACTAAAAACCCGAAAAGTAGACTTCTTATTCAGCCCTATTATCATTGGATTATTTTACTAGACAATAGAAAGACAAGACTCATGGAATCACTTAGGTTGGGAAAGACTCTTAAGATCATCAAGTCCAACAGTTAACCCAGCACTGCCAAGTGCACCACTAAACTGTGTCCTTAAGTAGTCAAGAGTCTGCCTGTTTCAGAGCCATCCTCCCCTTTAGGGGAAAAGCTCACAGATTCTTGGGCCCCATCAACTGGCAGAGTAGGTACCTTTACAGATGTGCAGAGTATTTAGACTGTTGTGTGGTTGGTGGGTAGAAGGGCTCCTCTCCCTGCCTCTAAAAAGCCATTCATATTACAACTGCTGATCTCATAAGTAACAGGGTTCATACATCATACAAGATGACATTTGAAAGGCCAACCTGTAGTAAGAGTCTTTGAAGTTAAAACCTTCAACTATTTAAATGACATCTCATCTTCCCAATTGTCCTGAACTGTACTATTTAAGGTTACATTTCCTTGAAATCTGTTATTCTTTTTCATGTAGTTTCCCTTCCATCAAGGGAATCTGTTCCCTGAGCTGTTCTGGAGTTAAAGTGTCTCACTCCTATGTCCTTTGTATGTTCTAATATTGTTCCTCTCACTTTAATCCCATACTTTGGCAGGGTTTCAATCCTTCCCCTTTAATCCACTGTTTCCTGTTATTATTTTGACCTTCTCAATTGTTCACAACCTTTAAGAATGTTGAATCCCCTTCTTTTCTAGTGTCAGGGTTCTGCAATTATTTTCCTCTTGAAAATTTATTATTTTACCTTCCTATCCCAGGTAATCTAATGACTTGCCCTCAGTTTGCAGGTTCAGCCATCTATTTAAGCACTTCCCTCTTCTAGAAGACTTTTCTTTGGCCATGTTTGGTTGCTTTACAGTATATGATTGCCCATGGAGAACAGTATGACTGATTCTTGTATTCCAGGCTACCCAAAGGGTGTAACACAGAACCATTCCAGGGCTTTCCACAGCCTTGTACTACCACTGTCAGGAGAGCTCTGACAAAAGATGTTTCCCTACTTCTGTACCAGAGCCTGATGTGCCCAGGTCAGATACCACCTCTGCAGGTGTGCTGTGCAAGTTTAAGCAGCAGATCGCAGTAAAAAAATAATTAAAAAAAAAAAATCGAACCAAACCCACCTCCATTTTGCCAATGGAGCAATTTTGCCCACTTCTAGAAATCACTCACTTGTATCCATTTTTGCTGTGAGCAACATTTGACACCAGAAAGTCCTGAGAAGTAAGAGGTTAGGCAGTGCAAAGGGTATTTTCTAAAGATGTTTTCGTGTAGGGAGGAGGGTTCTAGAGAGGTGAAGAACAGTAACTTAGCAGAGTTAAGTGTCTAAGTACAGGCCTATCTAATCCAAGCACAGGCCTCTGAATGCTATTTATACATTGACACTGTTCAAGGAAGAGAGGCATCAACCAGGCTCTCCCACACTTGCCAGGTGCAGTACTAAGTGCTAGCACGTATGTGCTCCCAGGTGGAATTAAAGGGACAGAGCAGGAGCACAGGGAGATCTAAGTCTTTGGAGCTCTACACAAGTAAGGAATAAGCCTGTTACAACAAAAGGAGGGGTGAACACTGAAGTGACTGACTTGATCCCCGTAAGCATGACGGCCGATGACAATGGGTTTCACCCATCCAGACACCAGCCGGGGAATGTTCTTGCAGATAATGGCCTCTCTGAAGACAGTGCCACCTAGGATGTTTCTAATCGTGCCATTGGGAGACTTCCACATCTGCTTCAACTTGAACTCCTCCACTCTCTTCTCATCAGGAGTGATGGTTGCACACTTTATGCCAACGTTGTATTTCTTTATGGCTTCAGCAGCTTCCACGGTTACTTTATCATTTGTAGCATCACGATGCTCAATGCCCAAGTCATAGCTGTAACAAACCCACAAACATGGTCAGGACTGCCCAGGACATTTGTCTGGGTTCAGCAGGAAAGAAATAAGACCCCATATGTGCTTGTGAGTGTAGCTCCAGCATTCCGCCACAGTTGAAGTTAATAGACTTATGCAGTGACACTTCTCCTGTTAGTGGAGGTTAGCAGGAGATTGGAGAAAGGAGAGCTTCAGTTTATGGCTGAGTTTTTCTGCCAGCATGGGACAGTGCCTCCTCTGACTTGCCTTTTGAGCTTCCTGCAATGGCAGCTTTCAGTTGAGGATTCTAATTGTATGGAGCAGCAAAATCTCCAGATGAATATGAGCCTTTATTTCAAAGCTCTTCTGCTGAGGGTTCTGGCTTCCTTCATGTACTGAGCACATGAAGGAAGCTACACTAGGCTTAAAAACTACTTTGACAATGGACCCACAATCCTGCTCTGGCAGCAAAACTGCCAATATTCCCCTCAAACATCAGAGGAAGGTCATTTCCATACTCACTGTTTTAATAGCTTTTGGAGAACAATGGGTGCCCAGCATGGCACAGCCCTGAAGCACAGCCAGCTGCACATGAATCTAGCCATTGTGCTGCCTCAGCCAGGGGTTTGCTTGCCCTCCTCCCACCCCTCTTTGAAAAAGGATGCTCTCCAGACTGTGTGCATCTATTATGCTGCTGGGTTGCTGTCTGCTTGGTTCCCAACACCAGCAAGCAGAAAGCCTGATGTAGGTGGCATACAAATGCTTCCAGTGGCAGGGGAAGAGGTCAGACTCGTGGGTTTAACTATGGCGGATACCGCTGAAGGCCTCTGTCCACATGCCTAGGAGCAATGTAGCTGGATACTTCTCTAATAATTATAGCTCTGTGGCCAGAAAGGGAAGAGATTATTTGTTCTGCTTGGCCAGATGCTGTAGATAGCACGTCCCTTTTGCTGTACCCAGCTGCTAGAGTTTGTTTTTTCCAGAAGGGAGTATAGGAGCACAGCCTAGTTCAGGGAGTAATTGCAACAGTTGGCTCACACTTACAGCCATCAGGGCAGAGTCTGTACCCTACAACCACCCTTTTGTCTTCTGGGCAGATCTTCAAACAAGCATGGCAAGAAGCCATAAGCCCACCCAGGGGTGCTTGGATGCTAAGCTTCAAGTCAGGGAGTGGCTGAAACTGCCCATCTTTCTAATTGTTTAGGCTGCAGGGAGTCATGCAGACTGCCCAGGAGCTGGAAACCCAAGACACAGGAGATCAAAATACAGGCCATGCCTTTCTTAGAGGCACAGTACAGGACAAAAGCTATGTCCCAATTCAGCATTCACTGCTTACTGCTGAGAGGAACCCTGGAGGGGATGCTTCTGGTGCTAAATGAAAATCCATCACTGCCTAATGACACAGGCAAACTGCAGTACAAAGTAGCTGAGTGTCAAAGAGCCATTACCTGTGCAAATCCAGATCTACATAAGGAAAAATCAGCTTTTCTTTAATCAGTTCCCAGATGACCCGTGTCATTTCATCGCCTTGCATCTCCACAACAGAGCCTCCACGGATTTTTTTGGACATCGCGAACTGCAGTAGACACAAAAAAAGTCCAACCTAAGTTAAAAGCTACCAATACATGTATCCTGCCTTTTTACAACATAACTAGGTGAGCCACTAACATACCATACAGGATCTCTCCAAAAAGTCTGGAAAATAACCTCAGTTTATACTTAGTTTCATGCTAAATGATATTCTCCTTAAAGCCCCAGCTCCTAGGGAGATCTATGTGAGGATAAAAAGAAAGGGTAATATCTGACAATTAAGGGCATGGGCTTTAATAATGGTTGTATGAAAGAATTTGAAAACATGACCAAATTCTTCCCCCAAATTCCACAGAAATAGATGAGCACTGTTTACTTTTAGATTTCATGAGTTTTAATCAGTTGCCTGTTTCTCCACCTTTTTCTGAAAATGAGGGGTTAATGGACATGATGACAAAGACAGCTCATACTGCTGAAACTATTAAGATTAATATATTGTCAGTTTCTTTATTAGCTTTGTCCCCCAGGAAGGAAGGGAACAGGTAGAAAAATCCACGGGCTACACATCATGAATATTTTATCATGGCAAGCTTTATTTCTACAGTTAAAATAAATACTGGATAGATTTGTTTGCTGTAGGGAACAGAGGTTTCCCAAGATATTTGTGAACAAAGCCTCAAAAAAATAAACTTGAACTCTGCCCTTCTATTTGCACTTTGTTCTTTGTCAATAAAACCTTACAAGCCACTGAACTGCTCTAACACAGTGCCCTGCTGTCCAACAGCCAGTTTCTCGGGTCTCGGCTCTGATTATGCAAGAGCTATGACTTGGCAAGTTCCTCCTTCCAGACAGCCCTGTGCTTGTGTGCAGCTGCTGGGATACTACAGTGAGATAGCAACCTTGAGCCTGAGCTTGCAGTCGCATGGGAGACCGAGGGCCATGAATTACTTGATCCAGAATGAAGGGTCCTACTGTACACAGAATCTGTTCATCTAGACTAAGTCATTCCGAGGTGTGAGGCTTGCAGAGCAAGGGGCCCACATTACAAATACATTGGGAGACTATCCTAGGCTTCAAATTTTTTTAAAAAATAAAACAAGATTGTGTTACTGAGACTCAGTTTAAACTACTTCAGGCACTTCTATCCCTAATACAGACAGTACACCTTGGCTTATATTAGGCCTCTCTAGTCCTCAAGGAGAACTTGAACTTCACATGACCAGACTGTCTGAACTCAGTTTATTTACGCAAGTACTTTGAACCCGATTTTCAACTGTGACTATCTAAATAAAAAAAGGTCTGTATCACGGTCCTAGACACAGAACTATTACTCTGAATTCAGCGTTCAGTTTTGCTTTTGGCACAATCTGAGAAACAGTCTGATTCATTTAAGTAAAAATGTAGACAGGCACAAACCCACAAAACACTGCTTGTTTTGTGGTTTGGTTCCACTTAACTAAGACAAATCAGACTGTCAGTCATAACAATAGGTTTGGCTTCAGAACTATTCGATGCTGCTGTCACCCAGAGAACACAAAGCCAGGTGAGCCGCATCTCCACTGAGATCCATCTCCACTGATGCGTGGAAACACCAGCTTCTTCAACGACTCTGACAGCATCCAAGATCTTAATCTGACCATGATCCAGATACTTTTCCCTTCCTCAGTGCCCCCAGTTTCTCTATGAACTGGGGCAGTACTGCAGTAGCATCCCCGTTCTGCACACCAGTCAAGCCAAGAGGCTCCGCTAGAGAACACATTCCCTAGAGTTCCACCCTGTCACTCGTCCCCTCTGATTTTGTACTGAACTGCCAAAATCCAGCAATGTCTTTCTCCTGCGACAGCTCATTTTTAAATACACTTAACCCAGGTACACAGCCAAGGCAGCTTAGAAGAAACTGTGTATTTCCAAATACCCCTTGGTCCCGAGGAAGGGCTCGGGGCCTACAGGCAGTAATTAACTATTGCAACAAGTCCGTAACTCCGGTGCACAGCCGATCTCCCTGGAGGAGGCGGCTCGCAGGGGCCGCGGAGCGGGTCGCTGGCACTAACCGAGCCCTCGCCTGCACTCGTTTCTCGGCCGCACTCGGCCCTGGCGAGGCGATCTCGTGGCACAGGGGGAATTTGCCCACCGGGCCGTGGGCAGCAGCCGCCGCCACCGCCGAGGCTGAAATCCCGGCACTGGCACGGCGGTGACCGAGGCCGCTCCCCAGGCGGGCGGGGACACGCGAGGGCCCCACCGCGAGGGACACCACCGACTACCGAGAGACCCCAGGACTGCGGGAGGAGACAGACCCAGGACAGGGCGGGCGATGCCAGGGTGCACCCTCAGCTCCTGAGGCGCCTCACCGACACTCGTGACGGGCGGGGCGCGGCCGCGGGGTCCCGCCCGCACCGACGGAAAGAAGCCCTTCAACATAATGCCGCTCCTCGGGGCTCCACTGCGCGGCGGGAGCGCCGCGCCCGGGAGAGGAAGGACAAAGGGTGCTGTGCGGCCGCCGAACCCGCGGCGCGCTGGCGATCCCCTTTACCTGCAGCCCCGGAGCCGTTCCGTTCCGCTCTGTTCCGTGCAGCGGTGCGGGAGCGATGCGAGGCCGGGCTGTGCGCGGGGCCCTTTATGTGGCCGCG
>WEKY01050173.1:63581-95070 GCA_013390045.1 Picathartes gymnocephalus
AATAGAAGAGAAGGGACTATTAATGAAATAGAGTGTAGTATGACTGCCCGGGGGACACACCGGCTCCCGAGCCAACAGCCCGGGTATGTAGCGCCCGGGAGGAGCAGCCGGGAAGGGCCGCGGGGCGGGGCCGGGCGCTGCCGGCGGATGGAGTGCGCGGAGCTTCGATTGGCGATGCCTGGGCGGGGAGCGGCGCGGTCGGCGGGCGGTTGGTCGGGGCTGGCGGCGCGGCCGGGCCGGGCAGTGAAGGAGGAGCGGCGGTGCCGCCCCAACACCGGCACCGCAGCTGCGGCAGCAGGTGAGCACAGCNCCGTACCGCACCGCACCGCACCGCACCGCACCGCACCGCACCGCACCGCACCGCCCTTGCTGTGCCAGTCTTCTTCGGGCTGCCCGGGCCGGGCCCTGGTAGCAGCCGGCGGCGGCTCTGCGGGGGTCGCTGCTCACCGCTTTCCCCCCCCGTCCCGTCACAGATGATCTCCGGGTCTGCCATCCCAGGCGCGGGAAGGCAGCGGTGTCCCCTTCACAGAGGGGACAGTAGCCTCCTGCACAGAGGTTGGAAGTAAAGCATATGTCACGCAGTTATGTTTAAATTGCGAGTGGTTTTGCACCCCGGGGCATGTTATCCAGGTGCCCGGGAGTAGCGTCTGTGTAAGAACGAGTGACCGGATCCTTCTGGCACTGAGCAGTTGTGGTCAGTTTTGTGGGACGCAGATGTCCCGGCGCTGCTCTGGATGGAGCAGCAGTACGCTTGAGGAGGGAGGCTCCCAGCCACCCTCGTACTTTGTATTTTATCGGTGATGAGTTGGTGATTGCTGAAGCTGCAGCTTCGAGTGGGTTTAGATACATTCCCCGAGACTGTTGGTGAGGATCCTGAGAGGAATGTACTCTGGTTTTCTGCTTGTTGACCGGTATGTGCACCTGACCTTCTCATTTCCCGTATTATACAAAGAAGTGGCTATTCCTTGGTTTCTTGCGGTGGGTTGGGCGGGAGTATTTTCTCTTTAGTGGGACAACTAAAGCATAGAAAGGCTGATAGACTCCACAGCTAGTGTGTTGTACAGCACAGAATATCCAGGTGTTTCTGGAGCTAGTGCTATTGTTTTTAAACATTTTAATTTTTCCCCCTTGAAACTAAAGTTTTTATTTTTCTGTATCACATATATATATTTAATGCAAGTTCAGAGATTTGCTTGTAATGCTTTTCTTGCCAGGCTGTATATAGTCAGTTGCTGAAATATGAACATAGTTTCCTATAAAACTGATGGACTTCATAGTGGCATTTTTAATGTGGTAGCATGTGTGAAGGTACACCATTGTTATATGTTCAACATTTAAAAAACAAACCATTAGTTGCCTTAAGATTGAGGAAATCATTCCAAATTTACCTGAAGATGTATTCTTCAAGGAGAATGTTCCGTGAAGTCTGGTGTTTAAGTACATTCAAATTACCTGTTTGAATAATACTGCTGAAATGTGCAACAAGACATGCGCTGATTTGCAGGCGAGACCTGGGGATGTGGAAGACTAAGACTCAGCCTTACATAAAGAACCTGACTGAAGTTTCTCTTGAAACCTAGTAGATGATGCCTCTCTGCTTTCTTTCCTGAGGATATGTGAACAGCAAAAGAAACTCTGAGCTGAAGGTGCTTACTATACAGAGCAACAAGCAGAAGTCCACTGAGAAGTCATGTGAATGACTTGCAGATACCATCTTTTCAGCCTTCTTTGTAGGAGCAGTCAAACCTTTCCACTTGAGCTGCATGCAGCTTGTTAGTACTTTCAGTGTCACTTGCTGATCATGTTGATTTTCTCTGGACTGCACAGATTTCTTTTAGTGTGGTTTCTTGGAAATTGGAAGAAAATATTCTAGTCAGCAATATATGCCTGTAAGTTCTAGGGAACAGTTGTGGGAACTGGAAATTGTTATTTCATCAAGAAGTGTGTATCAGCTGCTAAGCAGGAAGTAGGTTCATAAGGGGTTTTGATCCTTGGCACAGGTGAAAATCAGCCATCACTCACAGATTCCATCAGCTCCCTGTGTTCCTACTCTCTCAAACATTTCACTAAGTCTTGCTTAAACAAAGATGAAGGTAGTAAGCACCTTAGCCTGGCAGGCTAGAAGTGCAGGGTGAGTGAGGTGTTGTGAAAGAAACTGGATGTCTGCTCAGCTTAAAGAGTATGGGCTGGGGAAAAGTAAGACTTGTGGCTGTATGGAAGATTTGGTGTTCAGAAAATAGGGTTTAAAATATGGCTTCTCCTAACACAGAGAGTGGTTTGGGGTTTTTGTTTGTTTTTCCTTAATGGAGCTGCTCCTGAAAATGAGGATGTTTGGAGGTGTTAGGTTTGACAACAAGTAAGCCACAGTTTGGATTGCTTCCCTGGTAACTTGCACAAGGGCCTTGTAATGCAGAGGGGAGGGACATAGTTTCCCACCGAACTTAGTCTCTCAGTCCTGGTTTTGTTTGTAGTTCATTCTACTTCTCATTCTGAAGTTAACCTGGCCAAACAACAAGCCTGCCGTGTGCTTGCTCAGACGTGCCTCTTTTCAGTTTTGTTACAAGGGCTGCAGAAGTCACAACATTAGGAGAAGAGCTGTCAGAGTTAAAATTCCTTTGTAATATGCATGCAGAGTCTCCGTTTGAAAACTTCCAAGTTCCCATAAACCGCTCCTGGAGTGTGTCATCACTGTAGGAGTTGTTTACTTTGTTGCTCTGGATGTTTAACTAGGCACTCTCAGTTGCCCTCTGCAGAGATGCTGCTCTCTTGTCAGTGGCTGGGCTGGGGGCATGGGCTCTTCTGGCACTCTTGATCTGTGCTAATAGCAGATGCCTGTGGTCAGTTGGGTGAATCTAATGAGACACCTCCTGTTCAGATGACTGAAGAGGTTCTGTTTCACCACCCCGTGTGTAATGTGTGTTGCTGACCTCTTTGCAGGGCACGTGAAATGGCTGCAGATGACAGACGGTCTCCGACACTGGACTCTACCAGTGATCTACCTCGTTCTCCCAGCAGTCCATCTCATCTCACTCACTTCAAACCCCTGACTCCTGACCAGGACGAGCCTCCTTTTAAATCAGCCTACAGTTCTTTTGTAAATCTCTTCCGTTTCAGCAAAGGTAAGTGCTGGGGGGATGTGTGGGGATGAGTTGTGCATGCTGTTTGCTGCTTGTAGAAACGCCTCTGAACATAGGAGCGTAATGTCAGAGGGCTGATGTCAGTTCTTTCGTGAGGGATGTTGCATTTTGCTTTTGGGTGACATAGTAGAACTTTATTATGAGAGAAGATAGCCAGCATCTTGCAGCTGCAAATCTGTGGCTGCCTATGGAAGTCAAAGACAAGCCAGTTAGCAGATAGTATTGTTTAGATTCTTAGCTTGACATCAGAATTTCCTTTGCCTGTATGAATTTCTTTTGGGCTGAAAGTAGGAATAACCCTCTGCCAGCCTATATGAGCAAAATGTGTGCTTGTACTTCCAGTGCAAGTTCTTACTTCAGACTTTATCCATCCCTCACCTTCCTGTGCATCTTGTACCTGCAACTGGGTGACAGCTGAGCTGCAATAAAGCAGAAAGTCCACACTTAATTTGCATGCCTTAGGTATTCCCCATCAAGAAGTCTGAAGTATTGTGAAAGTTTTGTATATTAAAAAGTATTACTTGGTTTTGGCCTTTGTGCTGCATGTGTCATGAAATATGTTCTCAGTGGGCAAACTCTAAAAGAACTGTGTGAGTTCCTTTTTGTTTCAAAGAAAGATCCTGCTAAGAGTGGTGAATGAATGCACCTGGGTTTTGTGCAAAATCTGTGTGGATCCCTTTACTGGAGATGGCACACTGGTCAGCTGCTTTTGTTTAGTCTGTTCATTATCCAGCTCTGCTAAGCATACTTCAGCAATGTTTGGGCTGGGGGAAAAGGGCCAAACAGCTTTTTGCATCTGTTTAGACTCTTCTTATGCAGAATGAAAAATAATTACTTGGTATGACTACTATTAATTTGCATAGTAGAATAGCACCAGTCATTGCTAATTTATTGAAAGTAGCATAAAATGTGGTCAATATTGGCTTCACTTGTTTGCTGACTCCAGCTACATTTGTCAGAAATAAACTCTTTTGTTAAGTGAATGGAAAAACAACCTTGAAGCAACACATGAAATGTGCATCTTACTGGAATCAGTGAGAACCTATCTATACTTGATCTGCTGATGGAAATTAAAGGCTGTGGTAACTTTAATGTGACCTCAGTACTGGCTTGTAAAATAACTGAAAAACTATTTTCAAGGTAGAAGCTGATAGTCAAGTGTAGCTATTCTATTTAGCAGGAATAATTCATGTTTATATTCATATTAAAAATAATTTGCCAGGGTTTTTTTTTGGCACTTTTCACATTAGGGAATTTCTGAAATAGCTTGAGCCTTAAAGAGAGCCTGCTGTCCTGTGTCCATGATGTGCATAGTACTTTTAAAACTAAAAATTAATTTGTTTTGTTTAATCATGATCCAAAAGAGGTATTTGTGACAGTTCTTTTTACACTTAGCTTTGCATGTACTGCTGGTTTTCTTTATCGTGTCTGAACAGGTGGTTTCTTGCTTTTTGTCACCTCTAGATGATAGCAGGCTTTCATCCCCGGCAGAGAGAGCAGAGGCAGGACAGAGTGATCCACAAGCATTGAGTGGTGGCTGGTCCAGTCCTCAGCATCCCACGAGGGCTCAGTCTCTGAGATCACCAATTCCTTACAAAAAACAAGTGGCTGGTGAGCTGCAAAGAAGATCTTCTGCAACTCTGGGTAATTTCAGCTCTTTGTTCTATAAGGCAATGTTGTACTAGCCAGGACGTTTCAGGGTGAGGTGGAAGAATGTAAGCAAAGGTTCATTGAGTGTCTAGATTCATAGCAGAGTTTAGTATCAGGCTACACAGCTTCTGTTAGTGAGGTTGCACTTTTACCCTCATAACCCTCCACCCTTCTTGGTGTTCCAGCAAGACAGCTTCTTGTTGGGGCTCTGCTTTTTCAATTGGAAAACAACCTGGAACAGAAGAGGTTGTCAAAACACATCCACTGTTTTAAAGTCGCCTGTACTTTGATCCTGAACATTTCCGCTTTGTCTTGGGAGATTACAGTTTCTTAACATCCGCATGCTAACTCTAGTGCTTAGTCTGGATGGATTTGATATTTGTGTCTTCAAGGGAGTTGTAAATGAAGGTTTTTGCTTGTACTTGTTTTGAGAATTGAATAGGAAGTTGTGCTTAATATTTTTTTTTTTAGTCCTGCCTAACCTTGAAACTATTGCCAGATGCTGTACTGAATATTTTAGCTGGAATGTGAATTGATTGTGATTTTAAAGGTGCAGCTGTGTAATGGCTTTATGAAGATCTGGAAGAGCTAGGAAGTAGATTGCAGTGGTTCCTCTTGAGATCTGACTGGATACTGTTGGCTTTTAGTGATAGCCTTGAGGAAACTGCTAAACTGGATAACAGTCTTGTGCAATATAGTATTTTCAAGAGTGTGGTACCTAGTGCAAACAAATCAGATCCTAAATGCTGTTAATGTGTATGGGATTTTTAGAAAGATGTGTTGTTTTGGTAGCCAGGCAAAAGTCTAGTACAGATAATTAGCATTTTTATCTAAGTTATTTGCATGCTTAGTTAAACATGTTAATCATCTTTCTCCTTGCCTGCTAGTACTATTGTGATCTATTTAGTTGTGCTTCTTCCAACAAAACAACTAAGGGGTTTAATTAATTAATTTAGGGTTTTTGCTTTGTTTTGTTTGCTTGGGCTCTTCCTTAAAGAATTTTCTCAGATGTCTCAAGAACAGCCACGTGCTCTTGGCTGATAAGCCAATTTACTTTTTCTTGGTACCTCTTGTAAATCACTTGGAAATTGCCTGGGGATTAGATGTTAGAAACCTTCAGGTGAGGTATGTTTCTTTTGAAACTTAGTAGTTTCTCTTAGAAACTTCAATACACAGAAGGCAGAAATAGTCTTGCTGTTTGGCGTCCACTGGGATTAGGCAGGCAGAGAGTAAGACTTAGTTTAAGGTGTGTGGGAGGAACTGTTGCTGTATTATTCTAGCTCCTTTTCAGGACCTTCATTCATATCCCTGGGTTTGGATGCAAGTATGCTTAGAAAAATGTAATGATGAATCAGCCCGTAAAAAAGTAAAGTTCGACCAAGCAGGAATTGCTGGTCACTTTTTGAGGAGGTTTCTGTGATATTGTGTGCTGAGTGGCCTGACTTGCTGCTGAGTATTTTCCTCCAAACAACCTTGGTGCTGTAACAAACATGAGCTCTGTGTAACGCATGTAAAAGTGCACTGGATTGGTGAGAAAGTTTGGGGAAGTTTTTTAGGCCATCTCACTTTATTTGAAGAGGGGAAAAGTACTTGCATTTTTCTTCTCTAAAAATCAGGCATTGGGGTTTTAGAAGCAAAATTTAGAAAACGATTTTTCTTTTTTTACCTTAAAAGGTGCTGAATAATCAGGTGTTTGAGGATTTTCTTTGAGTAGCAGAGAATTTTACTTCTGCTATTGTAGCTGATGCTGGCCTGCACAAATAATCTTAGAAATTATTACCATGTTTAAACAGTGGAAAGTAGGAAAATAAGTGATGGGATTTACATAAACATCCAGATTGGTAAATTGGGTCACCCACTGACTTCAGTGACAGTGAGGTGTCTAATTGAGTTTTCTTGTAGCCCTATGTCCGTGGGCCTGTAAATGTCTCTTTAGGCTTTGCCATTACTTAGATAATAACGTAGACAAGTATAGGGAGGAAAACATATAAGCATTTCACAAAGGTCTCTCTAGCCTACTTGATCTTAAATAATGTATCAAGTTAAGTAAACTGAAAGGAATAAATAAATAAAAGGTTGCTGCCGGTGCCTCTAAATTGTGATGAAATGGAATAGCTCCTGAAGATGCTGACCCTCACCATTGATCTGTGCGTTAACTTGTAGTGTCTGTGCAGCAGACCTCATTGCTCAGGGACCGTGCTAGCTGAGAACTGCAAGTGCAGAGCAACGTGGAGGGATGGTGGCTCCTGTAGGACACTGTCTGGCAGCACATATGTAGGGTTTCAGTCCCTTCAGGACCGCTTCCACAAAAAACATTATAATAGCTCCTTACTGGCTTTTGTGAAAATAGGAGAAGCTGTTGGGTGCCTGGCTTATGTCAGAGATGCTCTGAGGATTGTGTGGCTGAAGAACCAGTGCTGAGACTCTGCAGTGCTTGTGTGGCCTCTCTCTTGGGTAGTCTTGTATTGTTGTGTGCTGGAGCAGGTGCTGCAGAGCTGGTGTTACTGCTGAGTGACCATGGGCCCAGCTGGTTGTCTTGGACCCTGTGTGCTGTGCTGTCAGATGAGGGCTTTCAAGGTGCTGGGTTGAACCAAAATAGTCCAGTAATGAGACTGTTGTCACTGAGATAATGTCACAGCTTGCAAATCCTGTTTAAGGAGAGCTGGAAATGCTGATGGCTGCAGAGGGAGTGTGGGTAGTAAAAGCACTTCTAGCTCGTTACCGTGTCGCACAGGATAATGCTGTTAATGCTAGACAATTGTAGCAGAGTGGCAAAGGAGCTTAGCAGGAGCAGGCAATGGCCAGTGATGATATAGGGGGAAGAAGACCTGAGCAAAGCTTGTGGTAATTACTGGAAATCATCATGGAACATGAGTTATTACCAGAGCATCTTTCCTAATCAAAAAGATTTTGGAACATGAAAATGCATGTTACAAAATGAAGTTAAGGACAGTTTTCCTAATTTTTGTGGCAGTACTTTTTATGGCAGTGACTTGAGGAAGATGTGATGTTTGAACTGTGGTAGTGAACTTGAATATGAAATTTTGTGCTGTGGCAGCAAGTAATTGGAAAGCAATTAATGTTGTTTTGTATTAGCAAAACTGGCATCTCTGGCAGGGGTATTTTTTTATTGTTGAAACTGTATGATCTCTACCTCTTGTGTTAGTATATGGTCAGTTCTCCTATAAACTGAAATTCTAGGTTGCAACAAAGTAGTTCTTGTGGTATTTTTGCCTTGTTGTTCACTGTAAACTGAATGCTAAAATGCTGTAGAGTCATTAAACTCTGTAAAAACATATTTCTGTAGTTCAGAGTTTTTTTCTAGGTTTTACCAAGGATCAGTGACCATAGATACATATAGGAAGGATGACGTTTACTGTTGAAATAAGTTAAATTTTTTTTTTTTTAGCTGCAGGGGTTAATTTTTAACTTAAGAACAATAAATAGGTTAGAAATAAGTAAATTTCAAAGTCTGTATGGAGTCCCTTTGGCATTTTCTTGAGGTTTTGTTAAGTGAACATGTAGATGTGAAGGGAATGGATAGAAAAAACACAGTAGCTGCATAAACTAGTATTCCTGGAAGGATGTGTTCCACACTAATTTTGGTGTGTTTATATTTAAGGGTTGAGATATAGCAATGACAAGCAAAAGTTCCTTTTAGTAGCATATATATATTAGCATATATCTAATAGCATGAGAAAGTTGAGGCTGTTCAGCGTAGGGAAGAGAAAGTTGCCTGGAGACCTCATAGGAATGTTCCAGTATCTGAAGGGGGCCCACAGGGAAGCCAGAGAGGAACTCTCTGTCAGGAACTGTAGTGACAGGACAAGCAGTCATCAATACAAGTTGAAAGAGGGAAAGTTTAGGCTAGACAGGCAGAAGAAATTTTTAACTGTGGGGGTGGTGAGACACTGGAACAGGTTGCCCTGGGAGGTTGTTGATGCCCCAGCCCTGGCACTGTTCAAAGGCTGCTTGGAGGAGGCTGGGAGCATTCTATTCTAGTGGGAGGTATCCCTCCCATGGCAGTGGGGGTTGGGATCAGATGATCTTTAAGGTCTGTTCCAACCCCTTAATGTTCTGTGATTCGGTAATATACTGAATTTGCTGCTTCAGAAGCACCAAAAAGGCTTACCACTACTTTGTGTGTGGTGAGCCTTCTTGGGATTAAATCAAAAGAGGATATGAAAACTCTTCAGAAGTACAACTGATGGCAGTTGGGATGATGACCTGGGCAAAGCAAGAAAAACACTCCAAGGGTTTCTGTGTTTGTGGAACAAAACATGAGTTTTGCAGATTTAATGGTGAGATGAGGAAATACAGTTGCAACACTGGGAATGTGTACATCTATAAATCATGTGTGCGTTAGCTGACAAAATAGGTGTGGTACTTACAATAATGAAGTTTGGATCAAGGGTAAGAGTTAACCTAAGATTGATACATGGGAATTCTTTTTGAGGTATGGTGTTTTAGACAGTCTTTCCTTTACTGCTGGGATAATAACTTCTTACTTTCTTGCTATACAGTGTGCTTTTCCTCAGAAAGGGAAAAATCTCATGATTGAGAAGGAAAAGAACCAGCTGAATTTTAATCTGAGTATCAGTCAGCTTCTCTAGTATAAACAGGTTGGCCGTGTACTGCTACTGCTGATGGCATGCTTTTTCTTATGTAGGTGACATCCTTCTGACATTGTTTTATGGAACAGAGAAAAGGGCATTTAGCTAATAAGAAGAGTAATCTGTGGCATTTCCTCAGTGCTGTGTATGTTTGTATTTTGGAAATCACTTGCCTGACAAGATTTATTGGTAGTTAGGCAGTACATCTGATAATTCTTTGAATTGGGAACAACATTCCTGGAAAGGAAATACTCTTGAATTCAGAGGAAGTACCAGGAAGTAAACTCAGCATAGATCTTATGCCAGAAGTAAGGAGGAGCCAGAGGTTTCTCTGGTATTATCAATGTCTTCTTGAAATATGAAAGCCCCCTTAATCACCCTAAAATGCTGAACTTTGTACTGCCTGAAAGTCTGTTTGATTTTTAAAAAGAAATCCAATTCCAAGGGACTAGTTCCAGAAATGGGTTTCTTTTCTTAAAAAGGAAAACATTGTGCATTCTTTGTTGTACATAGCAGCAAAGTGTGGGCTGATCGACTAAAAGTACCTACTAAGAAGCTGCAGAGGAGGCATGGAATCCCACGGTTTTAGTCACATTACAGGGAATGTGTGTGTGCTGCACACGAAGCAGTAGCGTCGCTGTTACTGCACAGCAACAGTTAACAGGCTTCAGGCAGAGCTGTCAGCATTCCTGCTGACATCAGGGATAGCTCAGGCAGTAAACAGAAAGCAGCCATGTCTGTTCTTCCTCTACTAGGGACAAGCTAAGTAAAACACTAGTCAGATGGAGAGCAACGAAGCTGGTAAGAAACTTTAAACTATGCAGAAAGTTGTTAATTGGGAAAAGAGACTCTGAAAATGTTTAAATGTTTAGGTGAATAGAGAACTGTGTTTTTCAAATCTTTCTGGAGAGAAGGAGCCTATTTGTAACTTGTTCAGCAATGCTTCAAGGTAATCAAGCATTTTATAGGAAAGAAATTGGCTGCATTACATTTTTATTCAGGAGACTCTTTGTGATAGTTAATCAGGAGTGACCATACAGGTTCTCAACAACCTGATGTTTTTCTTAGAAAGAAACCAAAATAAACAAACTGAAAACAAACAAACAAACAAAACCCCCAAACCCCTCAAAAATGTGAACTTCTGAATGCATTTTATTGTGAATTACTGTTTTTAATAGGAACTGAGCAATGGAGTCCCGATTTTTGCTGTAGTAATTTATAAATAAGTTCAGGTTAAAGCATTGACTTATACTGCTCCTAGAATGCATGTGTATATTGTAGCAATTATTTTGTAGGCATTAATAGCCTAGAGGGCATTTTAAAAATGGGACCTCAGTGTTTTGTAAGAGACTACTACATACTTCATCTAGTAGATTGAAAATCACTTCTTTGAAAGATGTTTTCATTCTCAGAGAATTTAAATGGCTCCTTGTAAACACAGAGGGTGGTATTTAAAGTGTCAGTCCAAGCAAGCTATCTGGCATCAAAACCTCCTTTGGGGGGGAAAAGAACGCAAGGGCAAGAGGTAACACAGAGTGTAACTTTGTAAAATGTATATATACGTGAATGTTTTTCCCTCTAATGGGGCTTCGTGTTGTGATGTGAATGCTGATGTATCATGAAAGAAATGAATATTGCTCTCCCTTCCCTTGCAGACACTCGAAGGAAAGTAGAACCACCTCTTGGAGGTCATGATCCTCGAACTGCAGTTCAGTTAAGAAGCCTCAGCACTGTTTTAAAACGCCTCAAAGAAATCATGGAGGGGAAGAGTCAGGTACTTCTCTGACCAAACCATCTAGAAAATGAACTCTTTACTGGGCTTCTCTGAGCTTTGTTTTTAGATACATCATGGGAATTTTTTTTCCAGATGCTTGAAGGATAAGTGAATAAACTCAAAAAGCATTGTGTGAATGCAGGGGAAACGATTTCATTTGATGCTGACTTTTGACTTGCCAAACATCTGTCATATTGTGGGAGTGAATCATTGCATTTACTTGGCTTCTTGTGCTTGGACCAGATGCTCTCTTTTTAGACTCCTTCCCACTTAGGTGTTACCCAGTCTAATGGAAAAAAACCAAACCCTGATAGTTTTCTCCCTAGAAGGCTAACCATGGGCATGTGAAACACATTAACTGTCACAAACAGTAGTGAGAATTCTCACAATGGTTTAAATCTGCTACTTAGCGTAGTACTGATTGGCCAGCAATATTTGCTTGAAAGGCTTGCCCTGTTAATCAGTTTTGATTTAGATAGACAAGGGTCTGGTGGTTGCTACTGACTTGCTGATTTCACCTCCATCTGCTGAGTTGGACCATACATTTAAGAAGAGGATCTAGTTGAGAAAAGAATCCACAACTATTTGTAAGTGAGGGTATAAATACCTGTGTCTGTGAGCAAGACATGAACAGGCAAAAGTACATTTAATTAAACTGATAGAGGAAGAAAAAGACTTTTGGCTTGATTGCTTTTTTATAGCTACATTTTGAGTAAACTTACTTAGCTTCCAGTGCTATTCTGCTTGTAAGAATAATCTTGGTTTGATAGAAAGGGCAAGATTCAAAAATCTACAAAGAGTGAAACAGAAGCCTTTCATTGCAGTAAGCAGGGCATTGAATGTGCCCCTTACTAATATTTCAGTTTGTGGCAACTTCTGAAGGCCCTAGAGATTTTCAGACATATTTGAAGCTACTGGAGAGGTGCTGAAACAGACAGGATACAGCAGTAAATGAATATGACCAGGTCTTCTGGAAATGGTCTGTTAGTTGTCAGCATGCTGACTTCTGTACAAAAGGTAATGCATCATTGCCCTTGACTGCAGCCACGTTTTGCTTGAGTCACTTCAGGCAACAGTTTCTTCCTGCTGTGGACTTGGCCTGTCTCTACAGGAGACCTCTTACTTTTGTAGAAAGCTTGTGTCAGATTCTGGAAGGTGCTGTTCTAATGAGCCTCTACTGCTAAGAGGGACCAGACTTCTGTTCTGAACCCTCCCTCATGACAAGAACAGCCTACAAGGAAGGCAGAGAGTTGGGAGGTGTCACCAGCAGTGCCTAGGTTTCTGGGCATGTAGTCACATGCAAGTGGAGCACAGCACTGGTGTTTGAACAGCCCCTCTCTATGTGGTAGACCCAGAGATCTGGCTTATCATGCAGAATTGCAACAAAAACAGTGATATGGCATCCCCTGCAGCTTTTCAGCAGTTCCTTGGCAAAGCTCTTCACTGCAACTTTCCCTGCTTGAAGCTGAGTGTTTATCTTAAAAAGTTCTATATTCTCTAGAACACTAGACTGTCTTGAGTAGTCTTCAGCCTCTTTCTGTGCAGGTTCTCTTGGGTGAGTACAGCAGAAAGTGTTGTGTTATTGATCATGACTGCTTTGGTCTCAAAATTGGTCTAGCAGCTGTGTCAAACTTTACTTTGTGACTATCCAAAAATAAAACCCAATTTAAAATAAAACCCAGTGGGTTTTTTTGATTATGTGAAAATGAGAGCATGGATCACCTTTCTTTTGTGTGATTACTCTCTACTCTGATTGCTTTGAGAAAATACTTGCAGCAGTTTCTCTTCCTAAGAAAAACCTGGCGTATTCAGTCCCTCTAAAGAGGCTTATTGCTAGAACTGAACTCTAGCAAAGAGTGTTTCACAGCCACGGCTGTCATGTGACCATTAGCAGTTGTCTCCATCCATGGCAGTTGCAGCCAGTGTGCTCAGAATCACAATTGAGAGTTTGTCTTGCTCTATAGCTTCAACACCCAATGGAAGTTTTAACTGTCTGTTTTTAAGATGATGTTTTCCTGTGGCTATACCAATCTGTAAATTAATATACATTGTTGTCTGCTGAATGTGAATTGCAGTTTTCTTCACATAGAAGTTAACCTAGAGTTTTGAAACAAGATCTGTTTGGGACAGGCTTTTACAACTATTTACTGAAGTGTTGAAGAATTCGATCATATAGTAAAACTTCTTACATGTCTCTATAATCCTTTCAAAACATATGCCAATATTAGCTGTTGAAATGATCTTCCTGCACTGATAATTTCTGCTAAATTGATTTACTCCTATATAACAGCTTCAACAAATATGCGGTGGTTTTTTTTTTTCTTTTCATTTCATTTTTAAATTGTGCTAGTTGAGGACCTCTCATGTGCTGGGGGCAAATGAGAGGGGAGAGCAATCACTGCTTCATATATTGGTTTCTTTTTGACTTTTATCTACATTGTATGATCGTTTTATTCTGCTTTGCTTCCATCTTGGATCAAGGAGACAAAGTCCTACTGGATTTATTCTTTTAGTTCAAAGCTCTCAGCCTTCTGCCTCCCTGTAAAACCACATGAAAAATCCTTTCTGTGCTTTTATGCAGGAGTGCGTATACATGTGCACAGATATGTGAATATATGAAATTTTCCTTTCCATGACCACAGTCTACAAAGAGTCATGAAACTAAGCATGCTTTCTTATTTACAAAAGAGAAGGATTTTATCTGCTGTCTTCTCTTGTAGGACAGTGACTTGAAGCAGTACTGGATGCCTGACAGTCAGTGCAAAGAATGTTATGACTGTAGCGAGAAATTCACCACCTTCCGGAGGAGGCACCACTGTCGACTTTGTGGGCAGATCTTCTGTAGTCGATGCTGCAATCAGGAAATCCCTGGAAAATTCATGGGCTACACAGGTAGGGTTTATTTACTGAGAAACAGAACAGTCTCTGTGTGTTCAGCTCTGTTTGGTCTACTGCATCTGAGATCCTGGCATCTGCTAGAAAATGCTGTACAGGTCTGTACAGCAATACCTTAAAAATAAGGAAAATTCCTTAAAAATAAGGAAAAAGAATCAGAGGACCTAATACTAACAGTTTCTCTATGAAAGATGGTGGATTATGCCATGCCTGCCAATTTTTACCACACTTCAAGACAAACATGGCCACTATTTAACAAGGGTGTGCAGTACAAAAAAGTATGCTCAAGGAAAAGCTGCTCTTAGTAGTTTTAATATATGAGCCACATGTTTTAATAGAGGGTGAGGGGAATGTCTTTCAAATGCCAGTTACCAAATTCTAGACATTAGCTGGTACGTCATATCTGATTTGCTATTGTTCTGCCATCATTTCGGTGGGCACATGTATTCTCCCTCCCTCCCTCTTACTCTCCTTTTCTGTCTTCTCTCTCATCTTTCACTGATCTTGTGTTATTCATCATTTGCCTTGGAAAAGTTCCCTGAGTGTGTAATTATCCAGGGTTTTGCCCTTTAAGAGAGTATGAGAATTAGACCTGCAAAGAGATTTTGAAACAAAATCCTTCTGTTTCCACCACTATACACCTCTGATCCTGTAGGAACAGAGTACTATTTGTTCCTGTTCGCTCACTCTCTGGTTCCCTTTTCCGTAGGGGATCTCCGAGCCTGCACTTATTGCCGTAAAATAGCCTTAAGCTATGCACACTCCACAGACAGTAACTCCATTGGGGAAGACTTAAGCGCCCTGTCAGATTCTGCCTGTTCTGTGTCTGTGCTGGATCCTGGTGAGCCGCGCACGCCCGTGGGAAGCCGCAAAGCCAGCCGCAACATCTTCCTGGAGGAGGATCTCACCTGGCAGAGGTAAACTCAGTGGCTTCATGCTGAGCTCCAGAATCTCAACTGTTTTCAGGCTGACAGCTACCCAGACAAAAGCTGGTGGTTTCCACCTAGGAAATTTAGATTACAACTTCTGTAAAAAGAATCTAATTCTGTGCTTGCTTGTAATATTCTTCTCTTCAAGCTGAAATGTGGAAAAATTTCTAGTGAAGTTTTTAATTGTTAATTATTATTTAAATTATTAAGTTCTTCCTTTAATGTACTGAGTCAGTGATTCTATACCAATGACAGAGCAGGCTTTTGTCTTCAGAGTTTAAAAAGACAAAACCAAAATCACACCTTCTAACCAGCTGTGTATTGAGAGGCAAGTCAATGTAACATTGGTGCTTTACCTGTCAGGGTTTGAATTGGGCAAGAGAATGTAAGACATGCTCTCTGTGTAGGTAAAAGAGAAGTGATGGAAGTAACTGCTTGTTTCAGATGAAGTGGGATTGAAAGGACACCTTTAAAGGTTCTCTAATCTCCTTTCAAAGTATATTTGTTCCTGTTGCTCTCAAATGAGGGGATCTTTATTTCTGGACCATGAGTAAAAGAACACTGTACTTCTCAAGTGCTATGCAAGTTATTTTTGGAATACCTTGATTCAATTTAATGTTGTGGGGAAGAAGTAATCAGGTGCGGTATTTGTGCTCATTTCCCTGAAAAAGAACAGGCAGATGTGAAACTACTGAAGAAGTCATGAGTCAGAACCTTTGTTTAACTGAGCAGTAGTGTTAGTGACATGTGCCCCTCAGCAGATCTCTTCTGATAGTATTTAAAAAAACCCATCAAACCATTTTCTATCTTCAGAAAAGATGCCCTGACTCTTGCTTTGCATGTTGCTTTTCAGAATCTGGTGCTCCTATCTGGAAGCATTTAAAAGATCAGCTTTAGGCCTAAATAAAGGAAAGTGCTTCTGGTTTTATGTTATGGTCATTTAAAGTGGTAATGTAACAATGCATGGGATAAATACCACTAAATTTTGAATTGGGGAATAAGAGGGTGTTCTCAGAATCTTCTCTTCAAATGTACAAAATACTGAAGGTATTGTTAGTTTTGTCTTTGGATGTGTTGTTATTAGTGTCTTTATAACAACAATTCTGCAGCCTGTAGACATGAACATGTAAAGACAGAATTTATGTCTTTATTTGGTGCAGCTTGTAGCACTCAAAATAATTCCTATTGTTGAAAGGCTCATAACTCTATAGTGGAACACAGTCTTTGGGAGACACTGAATAAATGTGGGCCTCTTTTGTGTGTCAGAGGAAGAGAGATTTGGGATTAGGTGGTTTATTGTTGCTTTAGGAGGATTAACATTTTCTTCAGTGCTTGTTGCACTTTGCAGTGGGTTACAGTGCTTTTCTTAAATACTGTTTGGTAAGTTCCTGATTGACCTTAAGAGATTTAAACTCAAGACACTGAATTTAAATGGTGCCACAGTGGGAACTGGCAACTCAGCTTCATAATGGAGCAGAAGTTTTGTTCTAATGGTGGCTTCTGCATGAGAAGTAGTTTGTTTCAGAAGAAAACTTGGTAGTTGTCTCTTTCTGGAATAATGTACCTGAGATAAGATGCTGCAAAGTAGTGAGAAGAGCATTTAGGGAGACTGATGCTGCATGTACTTGTCAGACATTGCTCTGCTCTTCGAACAACTGGAACACAGAGCTCCTGCTTTAACTAACTTGTTAATGTCCTTTAAAAGTGGAGTTGTGTACTCTAGATAAGTACAGCTACTCAGAGAAAGCTGCATTGCTTACAGTTTCTCATGCATTTATCATGCTAGGAACATTTATTGCGCTAGAGCCCAGCCAGTGTGGCTGTATCAGTTGGCCTGTAGTGCCTTAGGTCTGATACAGTTTTGCCAGCAGGAATTTCTTTTGATGGTGTTTGAACCTCTGCTGTCCTTCCTCCTGGGGTGGAAACAGAAGGAGGGCAAAGGTGATCGTGATCAGGTTAAACAATTACAGAAGGTTGTCAGGCTGTTGTGGCAAAAGCTGTGTAGCAGTAGCTATGGATAGCATTGCTTGGATTGCAAAGATAGTATGCTGGGGAGATGGGGGCAATGTGTCTATTGGCAAAGCATCTCATAGCAGCCTGTAGGGAAGGAAGATAAGTAAGAAAGGGAAATTGGGGAAGCAGGATAATACAGGAAGTAGGAATAGTCTGTATTGTTCAAGAGTTGAGTTTGGAAAAAGACAGGAGCATTGTCTTCCAGATACCATTGGCCTGCAAATGGGGAAAGATCTCCCTATTCCCTTGTTGATTTACCAATCATGGGTGTGAGTGAGAGGTAACATGACAATTAACTGTACTTAATTATAGCCTTTCTGGTGTGCTGGATGTCACAAATATCTCAAACATCTCTATCATGCTCCTTTCCATGCAGTTTGATTCACCCAGACTCTTCAACTACCACATTGTCTGCACGCCTTGGGTCTGTCCAGGAGGATGCAGGGAAGTCACCAGCTAGAAACAGGTAAACTAATAATTTCTGAGTATTTTCTGTTCTGGATGTACTCCTAGTACACTCTTTGGTGTGTTTTTGGGCTCGTTTTTACTGATAGTGCTGTTTCATGTCTAAAATGGGACATTTCACTGTCCATATGGAGTGGTAAGGAAGGACCATTTGTGTATGTATCCATGTTAACAACTGTACTACTTTTGAAGGACCTGTAGTTTGCTGCTGAATTGGTCAAGCAGAAGTGGTGGTGAAGAGGACAGGAAGGGAAAGAAATGGTTAGGAAAAGTACAGTTCTGCAGAAGCTGAAGAAAAGGGAATAACACATACTTGGTGATGGGAGACAAGGAGAGTCAGGTCATGGAGGAGCAGAGGTGTAGTTTTTGTTTATTTGTTTGTGTGTACCCCCATCTGTTTCCTTTGCTCTTCCATTAAGGATAATCTTGTTTAAGTTACCAGGCTTCCTCAGGCTAAAATCCCTTCATAGATCTTTATGCAAGGGTGCTGGGGTGAACTTGAAAGTGTTCATGAGAGCTTTAGTGTAATTTGTGAGTACTTGAGCTTAATCCCACTAAATAGGCTGGTATTAGAAGAACAAATAGCTCCCACTTCACAGTGCTTCCACCATGGTGCTGGTTACATGCTTCCCTTATGGTTAAATTAAGGAAATGAAGGTAAGGTAGGGATGTGAGGAACAGAGAAAAGGTAATCCAGATTTCAAAATTGGAATCAGGGGACATTCAGAGGTTTCTTTGCATTGGTGTCACAGGAATGCAGAATGTTTAGCAGTTTGGAGGGATCTGGTAGGACCAGTGAGGACTAGGGAACTCAGCTGAGAAGGATGCTGGGTGTGCCTTTTGGAGAATGAACTGCTTGGAGCCTTTATCTTCTGGTGATGGGGATGGTTAGGAGGAGATGCACACTGACTGTACAGCTGAGACCAAAAGATCTCACCTTGGGGAGTAAAATACTGGTGAATAAACGAGTACCAAAAATCAATTCTGGGCAAACATGGCAAGGAGTCCAGAATTAAAAATTCAATGCTACGTAGCTGCTGTGATGTCAAGAAATATCTGAAACCTTGAGGATGGTCTCCTGCTTCCTGTTTGAATATACGTCTGTTTTAAAAGGCCTTTGCTGTTTGCTCGAAGATGCAGTAGTAGGATGGTTCTAATCTTGATCTGGCAGGTCCAGATTGCTTATTCAAGTTAAATTTTAACTCTTTGTTCATGGGCTCACCAAAAGTACTTGTTTGTTTGGACGCATGTAATGATGAACGATCTCTCATAAATGATGATCTCTGAGAAATGATGACCTCTGTTAAAAATTTTGAACTTTTGGAAAACAAGCTGTTTGCTTTGGGTTAAGCCATGTTAGCCTTTAGATCTTCTCAAAGCAGCTGTAGCTATTTCTTTGAGAGAAGCTTGTCTATTCTTCTTTCTAGAGGAGATGAAGCAGAAAAGATGCAGGTAGCAGAAGTTACGTATGGCTATTTGTTTTCCCCGTGGGCGGGAAATGTGTTATTTATTCTTAATCTTGTATTTTATGTGGGGGGAAAACCCTAGCAGAACAGTCAACTGTTGCAAGCAGGGTTCAAACTGCTCCCTTGCAGGTCCTTCTAAAGAATAAGCGTTTTCATTGCAAAATCTCCTCTGTTTTAAAAAAAGATATATATAATAAAGGCCCACATATAATTGTTGATGATAAGACACAGATAGGAAATCTCACTGTTCTAACTTGCTCCCTGCAAATAAAAGCTCCCTGCTGCTTACAGGTATGTGGCACAGTTAAAGCAATTGTTACAAAACAACTGGGAGGAGTGCTTCCTTGTGGACTTCCATGTCAGTCTCATCTTGTGCATTAGGATGCTTTCTGTTAAGCCACATAACTCTGCCAGTTCTAACTTTAATTTGGGAACATCTGAGCGGTACAAGACCTGCAGAGTTTTAGTCTGCTTTGAATGCCTGATAATGCCACAAAGCTTTTGCTTATCACTCCTAGATATATATGGAAGTAGTGCCAACATAGTGCATATGACTTGAAAGGACTTAACTAAACCCCTTTATCAAACCAGTATTTCCTCCTCAAGAGACAGAGTAGAAAAAACCAGTGATTTTGAGACTATTGTACCTTCAGTGCTAATTCTTGCAGTATAAAAGCTGAAATAGGGTGGCACTGCTTTTTCATGCCTGGGCTGAGCCACATCATTCATTGAGAATTTTTGGGAATAGTAATAGTATGTCTGTTAGCCAGTTAGCAAGCTCTCTCAAGTTATGAGTTTGATTCCAAAGGCTAGAGGCTGGCACCTATTCTCATGAGATTGGTGCAAGTCGCTTCAGTCAGTTCAACACTGGCATTTTGAGTTTTTACCTGTTGATATATACAGAAATGTTTTCCATCCTCAGTCCGTAGAGGGCTGCTTGCACTGATAGCTTACACTGCATTTGCTGCTGTGTGATGAGAAGTTGCACTCTGGTTTTTCAGAGTCTCAAGTCTAGTTGTGGGTTAATGGAGCAGAAGGTATCTGGAACTTGTATTTGCGTTTGTAACTTCGCAATGATAATTGCAAAATGGTGTGTTTGTGCTGGAGTGCATAGCCAAGATTTCCTAACAGCTGGGCTGAGATAAGAGGGATGCTCCATACTGCAGTACAAGGAGGATTGCCAGCTGGAGTGACCTCCAGCTTCAGGAAATGGCTTAGCCACTCAAAGTGCTCAAACTTTAGACTCTGCAAGCTTTCAGCCATGTATTTGAGAGCTGAGGACAAGGAATTTTAAATGGGACAAGGAGAGGGGGAGATCTCAGTGCTCTCTTACAGGGATCTGAGTGTTGGCCACCCTTGCTGACATTTGTCTTGCCTCCAAACTGCTGGTGCTTCTAATTACTCAGCATCCCATCCCTTCCCCAGTCTATTTAAATACAGACATAAATAAATTGGTGTGCCTAAACTTAGTTCCATCTGCTTCATACAAGAGCTTTACAGAAGTTTATGCTTACCTTAGCAGTTCCAAAGCAATACGCTTGCTTCCTAGGGAGCCTTTCTTCTGCTTTGACAAGGGGGGAAGCATTAAGCAGTCTGTACTGACAAGAGTAAACAGTGTCCCAGGCTTGAGCTGGTTTTTAGTATGCTGTAAGATAAAGTGAAGCTCCACACGATGAACACTTATGCTTGAGTTGTTCTCTGTTCCCCTGCAGGTCAGCCAGCATCACTAACCTGTCTCTGGATCGCTCGGGGTCGCCCATGGTGCCTGCCTATGAGACATCAGTCAGCCCCCAGGCCACCCGCACTCATATGAAGGCAGAGACCAGCGAGGATGAGCGCAAAATCCTTCTGGTACCTTTCAGGCTTCTCTTTGCCTTGCTCTGTGAAGACAGTCAAGTTTGCCTTCCTTTTGTCATGCAGCAGGAGTATTTTGCTGCCTTTTCAGGCTCTTCTCTAAGTGCTCTTACCTGGACCTTTCCTCCAGGGGGAGCAGAGATGGAGAATATTATGCTGCTTTGGACATTGCTGTCTTCCTGAAATAAATCATAGTTTGATGGCCTGTTTGCATACAAACATTTACAGTTTTAGTCTTGCGAAGTGTGTTATGCAGTGTGGATTTGGTGTATGGTGGTTCTTTGAGTTAAACCTATCATGGTTGCAGCTGTAATGCAGTGACCTGTTTTTGTGTTTCTTCAAGTTGAGATTTTCTCTTTCATAGGCCACGGAGCTTTAAATGGCTACTTTGAAATAGTTACACCATGATGAATAAATTAAAGCTATTATAGCTTATTGGGCCAAAGCATAACTTGACCCCTCCCTTTGTTTGCAAAACAAGTAAAAGATTTTGTGGAAGGTTGTAATGATGTACTTTTTAAAAGAAAAGTCAATGGGCAACAGTGTTCTGTGTAATCATATTATCTCTTCCCCACAGAGGCAGTGTTGTAGGTTGCAGTTACTGTATACATTTCTAAACAGTAAAAAACTGTTTCTTTTTTTTGAGGGAAGGAAAGGGAAGTGTTTCCAACAAATAAGCCAAAGAAGTTGCAGAGAAGGGAAGGCATTGTTTTTCACACATTAAAAAATTCAAGATTGTGCCCCATTGCCACTTTAAAATCAGGTTCATTCTGTGTTACCAGGTTCTGCCTGCTGTCAGCCTTATGCATTCAAGTGTGCCTGAGGATGTAGAAACAGTAACTCCTGTTTAGTTGCAAAACTCCTTTCCGAGTTGCTCTGTAAGTGGATGACCACACGTGGGAGAAACATGCTTAAGGCACATCTTTATACCACCCTGCTTCATGCATGTATGTTAGTGCAGGAAAAAGGAAATTCAAACCTCTGAATGCAACTGGAAGCAAGATGTTCAAGTCCCAGTGCACTTCAGCTTCATATTGTTTAATTTTTCGTCCATTTTCTTTCTTGAGGAAGAAGAGGACTGGTACTATTTTATTCATGTAAGAGCAGAAGACAACAGTATCAATTAATGCAGGATTTTCTGTGCATTCTCACTGTTTGTTTAATGCCCTTACCGTGTGGAGTTGACCCTGTATCAGGAGTTAATTTAAAGCTTAACTTAGTTGATTCTGAAGACTAATGAACTTTGTTCATGAAATAAAGGTAGAGGAGGTTGTACATACACCGGGATAAGCACTTCAGTGAACTAGAGGTCAAAATCCTTGGGTTGGAAGGGTTTGCTTTGTTCTGCCAATTTCTTCAGCTTACTGTATTCACCAGTTCAAGATAGCTGAACTGTGGAGACTCTATTTGCATCAAATTGTGTGGTCCTATCATGTTCTGTTACGGAAGGAGAGCTGCAGACATTGTTTTTAGGGTAATACCTAGGACAGCCACTGCTGGAACTGAAAGCAGAGAGCCAGTCCAGTAATAAAAGTGGAGCAAAACTCCTGGGCCTCAGGCACCGTTTGGAAAGTGCAATAATATGGGTCTGACAGTTAACTGGAAAGCTGAAACCAGTTAAAATGTAATTAAAATTCTGTTACACAGAAATAGAACAAACGAGGCATTTGAGAAAGTGAGCTGCAGCATCTCTTCTCCACACCTTGAGGTGGTGTGCTGCTTGCTCAAAATAATCCTGGATCCCAGTTTCCACCTGCAACAGTGGTTTGTGCTGTGCTAAGCCAGGACATATATGGGAAGGCAGAAGGGACCAGGTGCAGAGAGACAGCTCAATTTGGATGGACCACAGCCTACAGAAGAGTTGGCACACATGTTTAACAGGCTCCAAAATAAGTGCTAGGTATAGGCTGAAGTGTTCCAAGTGGTGAGGGGAAGAGATTCACAGATTCAAAAATGGTTAATTGGGTTGGGAGGAGTACACACGTTTTTTTTCTTAGTGGCCAGAGCTAACAGTGTCTAAAAAAAGGCTTCATAATGGACAATACAAAAAGGAATCCTCAATAAGAGATGGTATCCTAGCAGTGGGCATTGCTGTGTTAAGTACTTGCTTTATATCTGGTCTCGATACTGGACTAATATGATTCACAATGGCAGGGTTGAGCACAGGTAATATAGAAAAACCGTTTGCCAAGGATAAGTTTTCATTGTTCTGTTTGCTCACACCTCCTGAGTTTAAGAATAGGGTGCAAGAGGGCAGTAGTGAGGACATAAGTATTTTGCAGGCAGTACAAGATGTTGCCTCATCAAAACCCCCTTATCTCTAAGGGTACCCACTTCGGTTTTTTTTATTGTTCTGAGCTGGATATAAATGGAAGGAGCTAAAGAGCTGTTTTCATATCTGTTTGCTATTTCCGTTTGCACCTTTGCATAGGTTGTGCAGAATGGCATAGATTCTGTGCTTATTTGTGGAGGCCTCTTGATCCAGAAGTTGATCTGAAGGGCCTGGGTTGATGCCCTTGGAACCAGTGCTGAGATTAGACTGGTAATTAACTCGCACATCTCCCTGTCCAGGACTCAGTCCAGCTGAAAGACCTGTGGAAGAAAATCTGCCATCATAACAGTGGGATGGAATTTCAAGACCATCGTTACTGGCTGCGGACACATCCCAACTGCATTGTGGGAAAAGAGCTGGTCAACTGGCTCATAAGAAATGGGCACATAACTACAAGGTAATCCTGATGCTTTAGGACAACAAGTGTCCTCTGTCTGTGGGAGAGGAGGTTGTGAGTTTGAGCTGGTATAGGGTACCTTAGACTGTGGAGATAGGCCCCTTTGCAGGGAGATGAGAGAGAAAATTCAAATCTCCCCGTTACTGCCTGCCAGAGCAGGGAGCATTCTGACTCCATGTGGCCCTAAACAACAGGGCACAGGGGACTGTCTGGTTTGGAAACCAGTATGGGAGGTAGCTTATGGGACAAGTATCATTCACTTGAAGAACAGTGAGTGTATTACAAAAATTGTCCAGAAATGTTCACTGGTACTCCAAAGAGCAAGTCTGCCTCTGGAATCAGAGATCAGTAATAGTGTTTGATAGCTAAATTTTTGGTGGAGCTGGCAGATTCTAAATGGTATAGGTGAATATAAACAATCATGTGTATTTAATTATGTGAAAATGGCATAAAACTGAGATGGTTCTTAAGTGTAGAGCAACAGTCCTCCCGCAGAGATGATCAGCATACATAACTCAAGTTGGCAATATTGGAGGAGCACAAACAACATGTCTTAATCATATGTTGGACACCTCAGCTGAGTTTGGAGTACTGGCAGTCTCCTTATCTAGCTCCATGTACACTGTGCTGCCTCACCACAGTATGTTAAATAGTGTCTGTGTAAACATGGGAATGGAATACTGACAGGTCAAATAGTGCTTAGCAAATGACTCTTCCCTTTTGTAGTGTGCTTGTATCATAAACTATATGTGTTTAGAGCAAAACTTAGAAAACCATCTCTATTCTTATACTTCCAGGGTCCAGGCCATTGCAATAGGACAGGCACTGGTTGATGGACGTTGGCTGGAATGTGTAAGTCACCATGATCAGCTCTTCAGAGATGAATATGCTCTCTACAGACCATTGCAGGTAAAAGGAGTGGGAAAGCTGAAAGATACAGTTCTTCCTGGATTTGGTTGTTAACTAGAATCTTTTCTAATCCTGTTCTCAGCAGTTGTAGAATGTTTTTTAAATCGGGTCTCCCATACAGAAAATAGGGGCCACACCTCTTTCCTTAGTGAGTTGAAGCCTGAGGTAGTTTCATGGTCCCAGAAAGCTTTGGTCTGTCCTCTGTGGAGAATGAGTTGTTACCTGTGGTGCTGCCTAAAGTGAAGGAAAGGGTCTTCAGAGGCCAGGCTTCTCATGGTGGACATCTTGCACAGAGGCATTGAGATGCTCGTGGTAGCTATGTTTTCATATGCAGAACTTAGAACCTGTGTGCACTTACTGGTGATGGAGACACAATGGTGATCGTCTGTTTCAAAATTCCTTTAAAAAAAGTTCCAAATAGATATTTTAGATATATTGTATTGGTAACCTTCTTCTGATCTCCAGAGATGGCAGTAATAAGGCATTCAGTACCTTAGCCACATGATCCAAGTTTGGGAGAGGGTCTTTTTCATGACTCCCAAGCAGGACTAATTACCTGAGGGGAGGCAGGAACTAGTGACCAGAGATTCTGTCCTACCCTACTTCATTGGAATCAAACTTACTGAGGAGTAAGAGCACTCACTGGCCTGAGGGATTGTATTGGGTTTTTTAGCTTGAACAAGATATCTTTGTAGCCTCTCTTAACTCAAAGCATTCAGTTGAGAGCCTTTCATGTTCTGCAGCTTCTTACAATGAAAAATGGCTCAGCTGTCCCAAGGGCTTCAGTCAGAAAACTTGCAGCTGATAGCATTTGTCTTCCTCATGCATTGCAGCTCTTGGACACAGTCACATGGCTTCCATTGAGATTGCTCTGGGGTTCATCTGGTATCTCAGCTAGTCGGCTGTCAGTTTCCTGGTAAAAGCTTGCCTTTAACTAGCAAGTCCTTATGCATCTTTGTAACTATTTGTAAGGTCCTTATGTTATTATATGTTTAAAGCCAATTCCTGTTCTCATCAGCTGAAAGCACTGTCTGATCTCAATTCTTCTGGACAAGAGTCTGGAGAAATGGTAGTGTTGATTCAGTTGCTTGCTGCACTCACTGTAGCCAAAGGCATGATAATGATAACTTTGTTTTGAGATGCCTGGAGTCATCAGGAGGGCTGATGGAAATTACTTAGGTAGTCTCCAGGTTCACTGAAAATCTGGCCAGTCTTTGCTTTGACACAGGAGGCCCAGCTAGAGCCCATCTTGGACTGAAACCCTTGGGGCTACATTGGTCACTTAAAGAATTGCTCCAGTAACTTAGAATTAGGTTCCACCAAAAGCTGCGTGTGTTGGTTTCTGGGCAAAGGATACAGCTGTCACCCACCTTGGAGACAGCAAGCTTTCAAGGCTTCTTAGCTGGATGTGACGACAGAAAATGTGCTGTATAATAAACTTGTCCTTTAGTGCCACTTAGTCACAAGTTGTTTAGAAGCAGAGTGTAGGCAGAGACTAAGCATCTGGGAATTGTAAAGAAATACTTGTTTCTTGTCCTAAAGAGCTCCTACTTGATACCAAAGAGTGTGACTTTATGACTAACTTGGCTCAGCTCACTGAGAGTATCCTCTGATTTTTAAAATGCCTGACTTGCATTTGTAGTAGGCTGCTTAATATTTCAGCAGGGCTGCACTTTAATAACTTTCTTCCCTTCCTTGTCTTCTAGAGCACAGAGTTCTCAGAAACCCCATCTCCAGACAGTGATTCTGTGAACTCTGTAGAGGGCCACTCCGAGCCATCCTGGTTCAAAGACATCAAGTTTGATGACAGTGACACAGAGCAGATTGCTGATGAAGGAGAAGACAACTTAGCCAGTAAGTTTCACCTGAGTCCTGTTCTCACTCTGCCTTCTCCCCTGTTGTCCGCAGTCCTTCAGGACTCAGTAGTTTACCTGTGTCCTGCTTTATTTGTGTGTGTTTGTGTATGTGCTTGGGGCTGTAAGGATCTAAGGAAACTGTAGGCTGTCTAGTGTTCCACTTTCTCACAATGGATACAGTATTTTGAGTTTGATGGAACTGGTAAAGCTTCATACTTCTAATGAAGGAGAAGCACGTAAATTTCTGCCTTCTGTTTCTGTGGCAGACTTTTGCTTGATTTGGGCCCTGTAGTAGTACACTAAAAAATGTCTAATATGTCAGCGTGCCCACATGAAGACAAGATAAGAACTATGAAAATACTGTATTCCTGTATTATTGCACACTGGTCTTTATGTATTAAAGACAATTTTTCTCCTCTCTGGTACCCTCATAATACCCATTTGAACCCTTCTCCTCCCTGTATCTTCCCCCTCACCCAACACTAAAAGACTCTGCCAGCCCTAGCAAGCGCACTTCAGTCAGCAGCTTCCAGTCCACAATGGACAGTGATTCGGCCGCCTCCATCAACCTGAACGTGGAGCTGGACAACGTGAACTTCCATATCAAGAAGCACTCCAAGTACCCACATGTGCCCCCTCACCCTGCCGACCAGAAAGGTATGAGGTAGTCACCAGCTGGAGTTGCACATGATGGAGAGCTGGCCCTAATATTACTGACCTATTTGGACACCGCTTACATAGCTATCTTACAGAGGGGAAAATATAGTATTTAACTGGCACTTGCTTGCAGTTTTGATGTGCTTACTTCTGAGGAGGCTCAATAGACCTGTTGAAATGCCTTCTCTGCAGTGTGTGTAATTTCCCCTGTGACTTTCTCTTTGCCATTGAAGCAAAGTCTCTTGCCCCATGCATAATTGACAGATCCACATACGTGTTCTGGCTAACTGGGGTGGAAAAATAATTCACACATAAACTAGTTTGATATATAACTCTACACTTTGAGATGGAACTTACAAAAGCAAGCAAGAAATAAAACCCCAGAGAACAAAAGAACAAAATTAAATTGGAAGAGTTCTGTGCTGACTTAAAATTGTACCTTAATAAGTGTACATTTACAGAAGAAGCTTACTGATAAGGCCTAACTTAATCCGTATACATAGCATTTCTTCAAAAGAGATCATCCACTTAAGTAGGAAGAAATCAAATACTTGGTGTTGAAGACTGCTTTTGAAAGGATTTTCACCTAAAGAAGTGCTAAATTGAAAGACTCTATAAACAACATCCTTATGGAAGAAATAATGTGCCTGCCTGTTGACAACTGCATTCTCTAAATGATTCAAGGACTGTCTGAAATTGGGGCTTGCCACTGGCTTGGGTCTAATATATTTTAGTTGCTTTACATATTGGGTAGCAGTTGATGTCTTTGCTCTGCTTCCTTATAGAAGGTTACATCAGCTTTGTAGACTTGTATCTTTGGTGGCTTCTAAGTAGTTTCTTAATTATTGTTTCACCCCACCCTTTAAGTGTTTCTGAATTTAAAAGATGATCCAGTGTTAAATAATTTGTACTCCTTCTAATTCATTCTTCTAAAAAGTCTAGCAGATCTCTTGTGTTGCTATGAATCAGAATGGAACAGCAGCCTTAAGCTCGCACACAGATTGCATATTCTGAAACTGAAATGGTCTCCGGAGATGGTGAGGGAGAAGTGGTCACAGCTGACTTTCCAAGTGTGCTAGACATGTGGGACAGAATGAGGCAAATTAGAGGGGTCATTATTGATGCCTGCTGTGGTCACCTTTTGTTATTTGCTAAAAATATGATTAGAAGGAAGGAAGGAAATCTAACTTCTTATTTTTCCCCCAAAGAGAGAAGCAGAACAGTTTCAAAAGTTTGAGTTGATGTCAGATGTTCCAAAACTGGGAATGGGTTGTCAGCACTACGGACACCAGCTCATTATTGGTTCCTTCCAATTTGTTTCCAGCCCTGATCAAATGAAAAGCTAATGCATCTAGAGGGAAGGAGAGCTGAGGAGAGAGAGATATACCAGTGAATTCCTTTTAGGAAGGAGGGCTGCTGGATTAAGTGAGCTTGAAACAGGCCCAGGTCTGCTGCAGTATCCTATGAATTTAACAGCTGTAACCGGTTTGTCTTTATCAGTGTGTGATGGCATGAAAGCAGGCAGTAGTCAGTTTGGCTCTGGCAAGTATTAAAGAACTTGTAGAGTGTTTGTCCTGGTTTCAGACATATTTTACTCTTTATTTCCTTGTGCAAGGAGCAGTACATCATGAAGGGGAAATATAGGAGAGCCTGTCTCTCTTGGAAACTATTGACCAAATCAAGGCTGCTCAGAACCAGAGCTGTTGTGAGTTCTTGTGAGAAAGTTTTTAATGGTGGAGAGTTCAGAGAAGATCAGCAGAAAAGAGAAGTGGTAAGGGGACTGAGAGGAGAATGATTTCTGCCTTTGAATTACATATGGTGGCAGCACTCTGATGTCTTTGGTGAATCTCTGCTGGTGTTTGTTGTATGTTCCTGAAATATGGGTCTCTTAACCAGGTTATTCTGTAGGAGTGTAATTGTTAGTAGAAAACTGGTAACAATTTCTTCCAAGAGAATGATTTCTCTTGAGGGGGTAGTACCAGTAATAGGTCCAGGCTGGGATGGGGTGGAATTGTGTCATGAAAGTGGATGGGTAGGTATCCTACAATTTTTTGAAAAATCTATGTCTGCAAATACTGAGAAGTTAGTGTACCTTTTTTTTTTTTTTTTTGTTTGTTTTTATAATTCCTGGCATGAGAATCTCTAGAGAAAAGACCTAACCAGGGAGCAACAAGTTAAAATGAATGACAATATTTTGAATAGCAAGAAACACTTCTTGGCAATAGGAAAACTGAAACTTTATGGGTAGTGAGGAGGGACAGAGCCCTACAGTGAATGCTGCAGTGCATTGGGTAGTGAAATATATGACTTCTAAAACTTTGTTCTGGAAATATTGAAGTCGGAGTCTTTATATAATAAAGTTAATATTAAGATTTTTCACCTTGTTTTTCTGATTATCCTGGCTATATTCAACAAAAGATGCCAGAGTTAGAATATCACAATGATTAGACAGCCAAAACTGGATGTAAACGGGTGGTTATTTAAGAACAGAATTCTGTAGTTAATCAGTGACATGAGGTGTTCACCACTGTCAGTGTCAGTAACTTCCCTATGACTGTTACGGACACACTTATTTAGCTTGATTGTTTTGGAGTTGTCTCTTGTCCTTAGACTGGGTGACAGTAATTTGACTTTCTTTGAAATAATGAAGTGAAACTGAAGATCCCACCTTCCTTTTGAAACCTGTAATTCAGTTTCCTTAGGACTGTGTAAATTCCAGTCATGTCATTGCGGGTAGGACTGACAATAGAAAACATCAAGTGCTAGAAGTGCAGGAGAGCTTTAATCTAAGCAGTTCGTGGGTTTCTCAAATGATTAAGGGATATGCAATTTCCCAGAGTCACAGAGGTCAGCGGCTTTGAAGCAAGGGCAGGTGATGTATCCACCAGCTGTGTTTTAGAACAGAGTGGTTTGTATATAGTCTAATGGCAGAACTTCTTGTGATGTTAGAGGCTGACTAATGTTTAGTGTGTTTCCATGAAATTTGGGTGACTCCAAGTTAGCTGAGAATAGTGAGTCAGTTATAGTATCATCTGCCTAAAGACATAGTATGTATCAGAAGGGGAAACAAAGTCAGATTATTTTCTGCATTTAAATTGGGGGAAGAAACTACATGACAAATTTTATATATGGGGTTTCGTTGCTGTTTTTAAAGAGATACGGTTAACAATATGGAAAATTCTATCTTATAAATGTCTTTCCAACCAGATATCCTTGATTTTTGGGTAGTTTTTGATGCCTGCATGTGGTTAGGAAGGGGAAAGAGAAGACAATTTGAGTAACCATATAAAGTTCTTTTCAGTATAGCCTGCCAAGGTTTAGTGTGCTGTTGCCAGAAGCCCTTTTCGTTCTTGTTTTGAGAAGGTACCTGAGTTTTCAGGTTATATAATGAGCTACAGGAACATTTCCCCATCCTCCTTTCTCATTTTGTGGAGCATGATGCATGTAGGGATGATGTGAGGTAAGAAATGTGCATGCTAGCCACTCTAAACTATCTCAGACTCACAAGTATGCTGTCTGTCTGGTCTAAGAAGAGGTATGGTATCTTTCCTTGTCAGGGACTTCCCCTGGGAACCAATCAGAAGTGAAGTTATGGGAGCTGAAGTTGTATTGAAAAGAATAATAGAGTGGTTTGGGTTGGAAGGGACCTTAAAGATCATCTAGTAATATAGAACCTAGATCTTTACAAATCTACAAGTGGTTTGGAGGCACTCCCTGTGTCTTTGTCCAGAGCATAACTAAGGTTACGTTTCAGCTGGGCATAGCTTGTGCTTTGGCTGTGCCAGTCAGAGGTCTGTGCCAGACCTAATTTGAGTGTTTTTACAGTAAGAGCTGCTGCCCTGAGGCTGTTGCAAGATGGAGAGGGATGGAGTTGCCAGTATACATGCTTTTGTGTAGGTAGAACATGACATGACTTTTTCTAGTCAGTGGGTGAATGAATGCTGAGGGTGAGCCAGCTTTTATCAAGCAGTAGTTTATTGTAATGCTAAACTCTTAAACTAAGCAAGGGATGGAAGCAATCTACAAAGGAGGCTTGTAACTTTGGTACGCTTATCCTCTGTTGAGTATCTATTTGCAAACAAGCTCAGCTATTTAAAATGGTGGTGTTTAAAATCCTGAGTGCTACTGTTCAGAGCCTTGTGATTGTTTATGTCCTGTCAGCTTTCTGTTGCTTTCTGTTGGTGTCTGAAGGCAGCCTGGCTTTGCATTCTGTTTGTGATGGGTCTGGAGCACTGTCAGAAAAGATGATAAAGGCTTGGCTTTGGACTTCAGGTGCTCGTGCTGTATAAGCAGTTGGGCTACTGCTCTTCTCATTGTAGAACCCCTTTTTGTATAAATAAGGAGCTAACTAAAGGCACAAGAAGCTAATGGCTCCTGAAGAAAACAAGCTTTTTGTACCCAGTCAGCATGAAAAATCAAGATCTAGCAAGCTAAATGAAGGTAGTAGGTGGAGCTTCAACCTATTTCACAGATACCACAGAATGTTCTGAGTTGGAAGGGACCCATCCAATCCAATTCTTTAAGTCAATGGCCCATACAGGA
>WEKY01050189.1:0-15671 GCA_013390045.1 Picathartes gymnocephalus
ATATATATATTTTTTTTTTTTCCATTTTAGGGAACTTGGGAATTTTTCTCTTTCTTATTCTAATACTATTTTTTTGTTTTCACTTCAATCTTTTACCAGTGTGAACATCTGAGCTTAGTAAAATATATACATGAGAGACACTTCAGTGAATGCTATCATTTTAAATTATAATGGCATAAAGAAATACTCTATTTTTAGTTTAATTTCAAAATTGTTTATCTTCTTTTGCCCTCTTTGGAAACATGATCTTGACTAATAGCTATTGTGCACATTCTTCAACTTTTTTCTATCTTTTTTTGGGGAGTACCCAGGGGAAAAAAAAAACAAAACAGAAAACCAGAGTTTAAAAGATGTTTCAACTTTTAGTAATTAAGCTCTAGTGAGCGTTACAAGAATATTTAATGCTCTGCTGCTCTGTCTGAAGAGGATCTGGAGACTTACAAGGAATTACAAGAACATGATTTACAAAACATAAAGCTCACGTTGTCAGAGCATCCTCTGAAATACCTTCAGATGAGAAAGTTTTTTCCTCGTGTTTCATTAGAAACAGTTAGCGAGGACTGTTAAGATATTTTTGATTTGTTTTGTTTTGTTTTTCACTCCCATCCTTAGGAGTAACTTGTTGGCTTTTTTCCACCTCATGCGCACTCCCGCATTAGAGAGAGTTTGGAAATGGAAGGCCTTTCTGTCTGCAGCTAGCAGGGTCAATTCAGTGTGGCAGCTGCGAGCGGGTGACATAGACTTATATTGACACAACCCACTTTTTGCTGCAGAATCACAAAGCGAAAGCACCCGGGGCTCTTCTGCCTTTTTCAATAAGATACGAATTTTTGTCTTCCTTGTATTAAGCAGAGATCTGTCATCTTGACTTGTACACTAAATGGTCCATTCTGACTGCCTTGTTTGTGTCCAATCCCAGCCAGGATCTAGAAACATGTGTTAACATTCGGCATGTTTGGGGGCGAGCGGGAAGGGCCTGAGGCTAGACTCCCTGATGTCTGCTGGAGGGTAGTCAATAATCATTAGCCCTTCAAGTGGTAGATGCCCAACATAAACTGTATTAATTTATTTAAAAAATCTTTACTTTAAGCCACAGGGAAAGGCATTTTAGAGAATGCAGCTCCCCTGAAGTAACGAAGCGGCGATAAAGACGTGGTGCCATGGAAGTGAAATTCTGGTTTATTGAGGGGGGGGAGTATGGTTTTTTAGTACTGTGTCATCAGCCAGAGCTATGGGAAACTATTAAAAGTAATTAGCCCTTGCCTGTCAGTCACTTAAGTTTATCCCTGCGGTCATAAAGAAGTGTGATTAGCCCCAAGTCTTTTCTGATTGCCAACAACTCAGCATTAGCCACAGACCTAAACCTGTGGTGCTGGGGGAAGTTCTAATATTCATTGTAGTCAACACGAGGTAAATGAAGCTGGGCTTTTTAATTTTAGTTTTGATGGAGCTCAAAGAAACCAAGTTTTTGTACTAATTAAATATTCAGAGAAACTGTGAAGCATCTCATCTAACTGTGACTGTTTATGTGTGGATAGGTGTCAGTGGTAGGCCAAACATTGCTGTCATTTATATTTCCACCCATCTTGGCATGAGTTGGGTGGAATGGTGTTGATGGAGAGACTTATTTAGCATAGTTATTTCTATGTTTTTCTAGTGAACATCTATCTCAGATGTATTAAAGTGATAGAAAAAAATCCCAATAGCAGGCAGTGAGCCTGTAAGATAGGATTCAGTGACCCAGCATTTGAAGTTCAGAAGTGGGCAGTTAGTCTTGCCTCTTGCAGATGACAAAAAGAACCGGGGACATCCAAAGTACAATTCAATGCATCCTAAAATAAATGGAATGAGTTGCCCCCTTGAGGTATCTATTCATGTCCTTTGGCTATAGAGAGATCTGTGAGGTGGGTTATCCCATTTTCATGTGGATGAAATCACGTGAAAAGAGTCCCAGTGGAAAAATGGAAGGATTTCCACACTGGGAGGAAATTTTCAGGTTCAAATTAATCTAGTTTATCATAAGGCAAATCAGTTCATAACCTGAATTGCTTCCAAGACAAAGAGCTCAGCAAAAGGAACTCTGGATTCTTTTTGTTATACTTTAATATTATTAGCATTTATTATTATTACATTGTTAGCATTTAAAAAGTGAAATACATAAAAGGAACTAAAGGATATTCCTCTAAGACACTGAAAAAGCCAACAGCCCAGCTGAAGCCTCTACACCAACAGAGGCAGCACAGGCAATGAACAAGAGAAAATGCAGAGTGTAAGTGGAAGAGCTTCTACAAGTTTGTCAGCCAGAACAGGAAGGTCAAAGAACATGTACTCCCTGAAGAGCAATGCAGGCAAACTGATAACATGGATGAGGGGAGGGCTGAGGTACTCAAAAACTTTTTTGCCTCAGTCTTCACCAAGTGTCTCTTCCCACACCTTTTGAGTGGACAGGGAACAGGATAGGGACTGTGGGATCAACATCCCTCTTGGTGTAAGAGAAGACCAGGTTCACCTAAGGAACCAGAACATACACAGGTGTATGGGACTTGATAAGATGCATCCCAGAGCGTTAAGGGAATTCAATGATGTAGTTGTCAAGCCACTCTTCAACACATCAGAAAAGTCATGGCATCTGGGTGAAGGGAAACAGTGAGAAAAAGGGAAATATTGCACTAATTTTTGAAAAATGTGGAAAGGAGAACCCTGTGAACTCAACCTCTCATCTTCACCTCTGTGCCTGGGAAGATTTGGAATGGATCCTTCTAGAAGCCATATTAGGGAATATGGCAGACAGGGAGGATATTTGAGAGAGTCAGAAGGGCTTGACCCAAGGCAAGGCCTGCCTGACCCACCCTGTGGCCTCGTATGATGGAGTGAGTGCACCGGTGGTCAAGGGAAGAGCTGCGAAGACCATCCACCCACACTGCTCGAAGGCCTTTGACACAGTCCGCCAGGACACCCTTCTCTCTAGGCTGAATTTGATGGATTGGCTCTTACGTGCATGAGGAACTGGCTGGATTGTGGCATCCAGAATGTCAGTGGCTCAATGTCTAGATGGAGATCAGTGACAAGCAATTTTTTTCTCAAGGGTCTGTTCCAGGACCAGTACAGCCTCAGAGGTGGTAGATACCCCATCCCTGGAACCATTCAATGTCAAGTTGGGTGGAGTTATAAGAAACTTGATCTAGTTGAAGATGTCCCTGCTCATTGCAGGGGATTGGTCTAGATGGTCTTTAGAGGTCCCTTCCAGCACAAACTATTCTATGATTCTATGATTATTATATTTTATAGCAATATTTAGAGATTTAAACCTGGATTTGTCAGATTCAGTAATCTTTTCAGATTCCTTAGAATTGTTTTCATGGCAACTGGGATGTGAGTTCATTATTTTTAAGGCTCGGTTGTAATAATACATTTAGTTCAACAAGCCTTCCTGTAAGTGTGTCTCAGTGAAGCCACAGGGATTACGAACATGCCCAGGTTTTTTGCTGAACTGGGGCATTAATCTTTAATATTATTGCTTTGGCTGTCCAGCTGGATGAACTGTCTGCAATTAGTTACCCTAAAATAACTGCATATGCACTGACAGATTCAATATCCTCTCTAATAAATTGGAAAGATGGGTCCTAGGTGAGAGCTACCAAGAAGCCCCTGGCAAAATGACCTAAGAAAGGAAGGCAGGATTATTTGACAGTAGGTTTCATGATATCCTCCCTTTAATGCCATAGTTCTTCTGAACGAGTCTCATGTTTAACAAGACTGGGTGTGTAGTGTAGCAGGTTTTTCCTGCTCTGCAGATGGGCATTGACACGTGCAGACCTGTGCTTATGCAGAGCTGACACGTCTCGTTTAGCTTGTTGTTGTACTGTAAGGACCAACTTTTAATTTGTCCTAAAAATTTCCCAGCTTTCCCTCTGATGTTTTAGTGTACAAGCCACTCAGACTGTTAGATGACCCATATTAATTCTTAACACAAAATTAAAGCTTTTGTCATGACCTAATTAAAAATGCCTTCCTTCATCTGTCCTGTGTTAGAGCCTATCGTGACAGTGCCTTGGGTAAATGAGTTGGAAGAAATGCATGTTTTCCTGCAGGATTTTCCACCTAAATAACCAATTTCGTAAACTGTGAGACAAGACATGGGATGATTAAGAGTATGCCTCAGCTGGAATCTGAAAGGGAATTTATTGGGAGAAAAATATAACCACTTTTCATGGTAACTCCACAGATAAAGGCTTTAGGCACCAGCGATGTCTTACAGGACACACCCCTGGTTCTTTAAACCTCATTACCAAATATTTCACTTCTGTCCTCAGAAGTGCAAGGGAAGATGCATGATGGGACTGTGGATCTGCTATTCTGCTGTTCAAGTACTGAAATTTCAATGTCCATTCCATGCTCATCATTAAGGGTATCTCCACAGAAAAATGGAGAAATTACTTATTTTTAGAAGATGATACCACATGTCCTGTAAAGGTCTTTCATACAACTAAGAACCAGAAAATATAACAATCCTTTCAGAAAGTCACTTTATTCCTATACTTTTTTTTTCTCATGGTCTTTTGTTTCCCAAATTTTTTTGTTTCTATTTCTTGCATTTTTTTGACAAATATGTTATTATTAGTTTGCTTTTTAAAAACTTCTAACAGTTTAATACCTTTCATTAAATAAACTTTATTCTTTTGTTACTTTGACCTAGTGTCACTCCCTACTGTTCGCAGAAAAAAGAATTCATTTTTTCATAGATTTATGACTGCAGCTGGTCATGATTCTGCAGCAATCTCTCTCTCTCCTATTTTTTTCATTGATCCACTGTCTTACTAAATATTTACTGTTACATTTCCAATTCACCCAGCTGTCTGTTCATTTTTTGTATTATTCTGACTACATCCATTTCCCTCTTTCCTCACAAAGACCAGTTCTTAGACGATGTCACATGCAATATTGATTTTCTTTTTTTTTTGGGGGGAGGTTTGTTTTATACAGGGCTGTTGGATTGCTTTCAGGAAAATCCAAATATACTGAAGATTATTCCATCATGTGATTCTTTCCCCTTTCTTCTTGTCCTTGTCTAGAACCAGCTGTGCATTCTACCTACATCTGACTCTCACCTCACTTGGGAGGAAAGGTAGCTCCTTATAGAGACGCTTCCAGAGCAGAAGTATCTTCTTACACATCCACTGTAAGACAGGGTGAATTCCGTCGTCAAGTTACTTTTTCCAAGGACTGTAGGTAGAAACTGGAGAACCCTAGGATTTGTCTGGTTTCTAGGTGAGGATCTCATCTGCATTTACTTCTTTCATCTGCTCTGCTGACAGTGGACCATAAGAATGACTGGAAAAGGAAATAGGAATGTCCTTTGGAGCTGCACCTTTGGAGCGTTTTAAAATAAACTTCAACTACAAGGAACTTTGGACTTCTTTTCATATGCTATTTATATTTTTTTCTATATGTCACTTGCTATTTATTCTCAATTAGTTGGATCCTTTTCCCCTGCCTGATGCAAAGAAGGAGACTTTGTTTACTGATTAAGCATTTAAAAATTATAATTCTGAATTACTATTTTACCTTGGGAAATGATTTGAATAAATACAGAAAAACTAATAGGAAAAAAGCATATCTTTGATTCTATTTCTATTGAGTAGTCATTCCTTCAAGGTGCTTAGGACTTGTATTTTGTGCATTTCCAGGGCAAAAGCACAGCTGGGCAAATGCTAATTTCCTCAGCAGAGTGCAGCTCAGAGGTCTCAGTCAGAAAGAAGCAAATCATCAGATGTTGCCAGGTTTGAATAAACTGATTTGTTACATCCGTTCACTTTCCTGCCCAGAGAATCCCTCCCTGCTTTTCTGTCTATCTCCTTCTCTGAACCCCTGGAGCAGGAAGATTCTGCCTTAAAGCTACTGGGATTAATTATAACCAACTAATACAAACTCTCTATTTACCCACAGTGCTTCACAGAGATTTAGAGAACACCTGAAACGATCCCCAAATGTGAGTACATTTATTATTTAAGCAGTCTGCCTCAGATTATAATTTTAGTTCTTCTACTCACTGTAAAAATGTCTGGAAAAGTAAGGGATTGGGGGTAAGAAGACCCGAAAAACATCCCAGAAGAAAAGTCCCACTGGCTTTAGGGCACAGAGAAAAAAAATCCAATAGTGTTTATTTTAAAATTTTTGGACAAAAGGGTTACTTATTTTTCTCAGTTTCATGGTGGGTGTTTTGAAACAAAATATCCTAAACTACAGAACCTGTTAATTCAGTGTGTTGACTTTGTGTTTTTTCAGAGCAATGGTTTAGGAGAAAGAGGGAAATTTCTGTATGGAAGGCCTTGTTTTTCCTATGGAAAACAAGAAAAAGACACTTGTACTACCTTGTGCTTCTCCTTTCCTAATCAACTAATTTTCCATTTGATGTTTTCTGGCTCTCTACCAGTTTCTATTTCTCAACCATCCCTCTTACAGGGTTGTTGTTATCTGCCTGCCACTGATGGCATCCAACAGGATCTGGGCTGTTGAGAGATGTGGGATGGGATTCATTTCACCAAGAGTCATCTGGTGCCTGCCATCCCTTCAAAGATAAGAGAGAAATAGACATTTCCAAGGAGTAATTTATGAGTCCCAAAGTATAAAACAGATCAAATGCATGGTTCAGTTAAAGTCAGCTTCTCTGCTGATGATCAAGAGAGGTGAGAACAGCTAACTCACCTCTGTAGGTCCATTTGGATGGCTAAATTGAGGTGCTGGCTTGATCCCAACTTCTCCCAATGCTAAGGATGACATGAAAGGGTGTGGGACCTCATAGAATCAGAGTAGAGTCATTAAGGTTGGAAAGTCCTCTGTGATCACCAAAACAAACAGTTAACCCAGCACTGCCAAGACCAGCACTCAACCGTGTCCCCAAGTGCCACAGCCACACCTTTTTTGAAACTCCTTCATAACACATTTAATATTGTACTGCTGTATTTAAGCATACATCCATATAACTGCGCCCTGAAAATGGGGATTATTTTATCTCATGCCTGGGTTGCATTTAATTTATTCAAAAAGAACCAGAAAACAGTGTACTTCTTACTTTAATTTTGATTAGTGTAGATCAGAAAATCTGATTACTTGATAAGACAGAAAAAACAGCACCAGGGGCCATAATTCACCTCCTTATACCCTGAGTTTCTCTCCTAGAGCAAGACTTGAGTGTGAATACAACTAGTGTCATTTTCCAATCAAGCTGTAGTTGCACCCACAATACCACATGCTGTTTATACTCACATACCCTCGTCTTTTCCATCCTCCTTCCTAAATCCCTTGCCTGTGTACTTAAACAACTTAATAAGCCCAAGTTTCCAGCTGATTCTGCACTGCAATAAAGGCTATACAGTCCTTCTAGCTGCTTTCTACTGTAAATGCATTCTTCCTCTTTATCTGTGCTATCTATTCATTAAATATGTATCTTTCAACCGGAGTTTTTAATCACCACAGGGATCTATTCCATTTCCATGTGAATGATTTGTTCTTTTATTTTTTTTTTTTTGTGCAAAGAGGAAAACATACTTTTAATGTAGAGAGTACACTACATGTTGTACGACTGATTGCATCTTGCCCCTGCTTCATCCTCTTTGTACATAAATGTACTCACGTCACATATTTCAACTGCTGAAAGGACAAAGAGTTCAAAATGGATGGGAGAAGACATTCTTAACAGACGCTTTTCCACTATCTCAACCCTTGCTTCCCTCTCTACCATGAATTAAAATATTAATCATAGCAAGCTCTTTAAATCTGAATGTCTGCATTTAAAAAAGGAGTGAATTTAGCATACAAGGAAATAAGGTTCTGGCTGTTGGAGCACAAGTCAGGCAAGCTTTATCTGCAGCCTGGGATGGAGGAGAGCATCCACACGGCCCTGCCTGCATACACATGCCTTGGGTGCTCCTACTCACACCTTTTTGGGAGAGTTTGTCCCGAGCTTAGGTACACCACCGTGTTCTCAAATGGTTAAACAGCAAGCTGGACTGCTTCGGGCCACTTAGGGAAAGAACGGGGCAAGTCTTGCTTGAGCCAATAAAAAGATGCAATCTGGTCTCTCCAGAATGAGGGAAAATGGCCTTGTGTTGTGCCAGGGGATGCTTAGATTATATATTAGGAAAAATTCCTTCACTGAAAGGATGGTCAGACATTGGAATAAGCACAAGGGCACCAGGGAACCAGGGAATAGGTACCAGTGAAGTGGCAGAGTCGCCATCCCTGGAATTGTTCAAAAGGATGTGGATGTGGCACTTGGGGACGTGGTTTAGTGGTGAACACAGTGGTGCTGAGTTGATGGACTCAGAGGTCTGCTGCAACCTAAGTGACTCTTTGGTGCTGTATTACTGCTGTAGACTCCTTTGGTAGAAATTAGTTGGATGTTAGGAAAAATGTGTATATTGAGAGAGAGGTTAAGCATTGGAACAGTCTCCCCAGGGAAGTGGTGGAATCACCATCCCTGGAAATGTTCAAAAAACTAGTTTACAGGGCATTTCCTGATATGGTTGAGTGGGCACAGTAGCATTCAGTCAAAGATTGGTCTTGATGATCTTGGAAGCTCTTTCCAGCCCTAATGATTCTATCATTCCAAATTGGAGTGGGATAAGTCTCTCCAAAGGGCATTAGCCTTTGTCCTAAGGTGGAGTGAGTGATCTTTGGGAGGTGCTTTTACCTCCCCATTGACAAAAACCTCAATCAGACATCTGGTTAATTTAATTTCTCTCTAGCTGTGATTAAATGGGATGAATCTGACCTTTCTGTTTTCCTTTGCCCCAAGGCTCAGTGACTCTCACTAAGGGCAATAAGGCCTGGCAGCAACAAGCAGACCAGCGTTTATTCTGGAGTAAACCCTTGTTAGCCCAAAGCTCCAGTCACCTCTGGGTTCTTGGTTATCTATTCTCATGACAGAAAATCAAAATGCACTGTCCTTTTTAGGATCAACACACATGTCAGTGTAGAGTCTATGAAAAATAAAACCTCTGCCTCCTCAGAGACTCGGAGAAATTTAAAATGTTTTTTGATGTGGTTGGGTTGTGGGTCATGGCATTCCTATGGGCCTGATCTAACAGTTAATTATGATCTCTGGCTCTAAGGCTTTCCTAAAGAAATAACTTATTGGTGGGAGAGGCTGTATAAAGATAAACAAGATAGTATCTTTATGACACTTAGTTATTGGATAAAATTAATACTCCAGATAAGGGGTGTGAGGAAGGGGAAATTTTTCCTTTAGGTATTTTAAGGCCTTTTTTTTCTTTGCCTGAATGAAAAGACAAAGAGCAATGTCCTGATATTGTTTCAGCTCCCACTACTATTTTCATCAACACCAGATGCTTGATATCAATTTTACTGAATTGCCAGTTTTCTGACCAAAGTTTAGCAACTGGTTTCTGTGTTGAACACCACGACAAACTCAAGGGATGTAATTAATTTACTTTATAAAAGCAACTTTTTTTTTTTTCCTGGGGAAAAAAGAGTTTAAAAATTTATTTATATTTCAGTATAAATTTCATTGCTCAAGTTAACAGAAGATGGGACTGTCTCAATAACCAGTTTTGGACACTCCATGATGCTCCTTATGACATTAAAGTTTTCCTCACTCTTTTGCCTAACAAACTGTAGAGAACACAAAAACTCAGCATTGCCACCAGCACTCTCAAAACCTTTCACTAGTATAGTGAGCACCACAAAAGTTTGTGTTTGTTCATTTAACTAATTTCCAGTACATCAAATTAAAAAGTCATTCTCACTGGGACACTCAAGTTAACTTTTTTTCACTTAGAGACATTAATTTAAAAAAAATCACTTCTATCTTTTATTCTTCAAAAGTTATAATCTAGCCTTAATTAGTAATTAAGATAATATAGTTACCCATGGGGCTTTAGTACTGACAGATTAGTTGCTGGGTAAAAAGAGCAGGGAGGATGAAGTTACCCAAAGTTACATGTGAAAGAAAAAGTACATTCTAATTTACTGATTGCTTGATTTTGGTTTTATTTAACATTTGTTTCAGGGCTTGATTTAACCTTTTTCTCTCTGGCATTATTTAACCTTCACTTTTATGAACAATTAAAGGCAAATGAATATAAGCCCTTCCAAAAATAGAATAATCTACTGAAGCCAAAGGGAGCATCATCATTTTGCAAAAGGGAGAAAAAAAAAGAAATATTTACCTTTAGGCTACTTAAACACTCAATTTACCAAATTACCCCTGTTTAGTGTAATGGAATAAATGGCATGCATAGAGGATTGCTGTTGGCAGGGTATCATTAGAGCTCAAAAGGTAATGGGCCCTGAATAATGCCCCAAGGAGCCCTGGATGCTGCAAGCTGAAGCTGAGTGACCATCTATCAGAAGTTAGAGGGGACAACAGACACACAGGAAAAGAAATCCAAAAACTGAGCATAAAATTTTCTTGGTTTGCAGTGGAGATCTTATCCATGACTTTCAGATGATCATGAAAAACATATTTAAATGGAATCCTTTTCTTCAGCTGTAAATGCTTGGAGGTGACCTGGTAGTCCTAGGCTGTCTTTGTGGTCAATGGGAAGAAGTAAGCATTTCCACAGTGCACCCAAAATAGGTCAGATGAACACCCACCATCACCAGCAAGTTCCTATTTTGTCATCAAGCTGCAACTTAAATGAATAAATCCCAGTCAGCACGATTATGGAGTGGGAGGGAATGAAAAAAGATTTTAGACAATGTAAGTCTTAGGAAATCAATATTGTGTGGATCTTGGACTTAAATTCAGAGACTGAGCCTAAGAATAATTCCTGAATTGTCTGTGTGGGATGGATGATGGGACTGTCGAAAGAAAACTCTTGTGAACATTGTCCAAATGATTCTTCGCTCTGGCAGCCTTGGTGCTGTGACCACTTCCCTGGGGAGCCTGTTCAGTGCCCAGCCACCCTTTGGGTGAAGAACCTTTTCTTAATGCCCACTCTAGACCTCCCCTGATACAGCTTCATGCCAGAGCTTCGTATGGAGTATTACAGTTCTGTTGTCACTGAGCTCAGGACGCACAGGGTGGACGTCTCTCTGTAGAGTGTGTGAAAGACGTGCTCTGTCCCATCCACCTACACAGCTGAAAAATCTCCACTGAAAACCCAGTTTCTCAATTGTTACAGGATTTGTTTCTCCTCCTCAGAAATAAAATTGTCTGCTTCCAGAATCTATGCAAAAACAACCCGCAAAAATATTTTTCACATCTTTCCAGTGGACTGTGTCATGTTAACTTTTATACTCTTTAACGACTCTTCCTTTCGTTTTACACATTGTGGGTGTGGGTTTTGCAGGGCTTCTTTGTTTATTTTTGTTCTTTCATTTGGAAAGAGAGGCTTGATCAATGCTTTAATTTGACAGTAATTGTAATTGATTTGGCCTTAACAACAGACCAGGAATGAGGAGAAATGGCAGTTCCATTTCATTGAAGATTTCATTTTATTTTGAGCAAAAATGTATAAAATTACTATTCATCTGCTGCAAAATTTAATTTTAGGCACTTGTAAAAAAGAAAAAAAGCATTTAAAAGTTTGATTCCCAGCATTGCCATAGAAGTAAACCATCCTTTTCTACTGAACAAACAAGAAGTTAAGACATTTGTTTTGGATGTAAAAAAATTCAGTTCCTCTCTTTCGCAGAGCAGGGATTAATCCTTTATCTTTCACTTGGTAAAGGAGTGTCTTCATGATCAGTGTGGAACATACCCTGAGGTGGAATGCTTTCAGTCATTCCTGGTGGTGCCATTTCTCTTTGCATAAATAATGAAACACATACTGAGCATAGACTGAAATGCAGCTGTCCCACCTCTCAAGTGATGCTCCAAACACCAGGACACAGAGTCCTGGATATTTAAATATTTTTCAACAAAGTGCAATCACTTTAGAGGGCTTATAAAAATGAGGAGAGCAACTTTCTACATGGGCAGATATTGATAGGACAAAGGGAAGTTATTTTAAAGTAAAAGGAGAGAGATTTAAGATTAATGTTAAGAGGAAATTCTTCCCTGTGAGGGTGGGAAGGCCCTGGCACAGGGTGCCCGGGGAAGCTGTGGCTGCCCCTGGATCCCTGGAAGTGTCCAAGGCCAGGTTGGACAGGGCTTGGAGCAACCTGGGACACTGGGAGGTGTCCCTGCCCATGGCAGGGCTGTGTTGGAACAGGATGAGCTTTAAGGTTCCTTCCATCTGAAACCATTCTGTTGTTCTATGACTCAATAAGAGAGTGTAAGGAGTGGTTACCACAGAATATTGGGATATTGGGATGAGTAGAGGGGATGAGTAGAGGCTCATATACTCACAGACACAGTTACCAAGCGAATTGAGCCCTAACAGTTGCTGTATCATATAAGACACTGCAAAGCCCTGTTTTCAATCAGGTATTCTTTTTAGCCACAACTCTTCTTGAAAGTTTTGCAGTAGGCAAAATTATTCCAATTTTTAAAAGTATTTGAGTATTTAAGAATCTAAGCTGAAGTATTTAAGCAAAAATTACTGTATTCCAAATATATTTATCTCAGATATCACCATTCTCTTCTTAATATTTACATTTTCTCCTTACTATAGGATTAAAAAATCTATTTCTGCTGTGAAACCATTTTACTGCTTTTGTGCACTCCCAGAATGAAATTTTAAACTTTAAACTCATCTCTAGATTTAGGGTGAATGAGGAATTTTCTTTTGTTAACATTTGTGCTCTGGAAAATTGTCCTCATTTTGGACTATCATCTAAAAACATTCCTCATCAGAGGGGATATGGAACAAAGTTTTAGACTTCTGTTTGCCAGGTTCATATTATGGTTCTGAGTGTTTTATTTCATCTCTTAAATCTGCTATAAGGTGTCAGAACATCCTCTGTGATCTGTAATATGTTTCTTCCTAATGAGAGGAGGTTTTGTGGCGCATGGGGTGATGGATTTGTGGGGTTTTTTCCAAATCTATATTCTTACAATTGTCTAAGGGACACAGATCAGAGGTGGCTGAGTTTTAAGATGACCCTGCTAAACTCCTGAGCAAGAGGTCGTGCCAAACGTGGAACAAACACCATGACAAATGGCAAAAAGATTGGCTCCATCACTGTGTCCATCCTCAGCTGATGGAAGGGAAGATGGGCCAGGAGTGTTGAAGGGAGTCAGGCCGAGGCCAGAAAAGAGGCAGAGTCAGAGCTCATTAATGTCACAACAATTCCAAAAGCCACACGTTATTTAGACAAGCCCTGGGGCAATCCTAATTGACAGTGTGGAGCTCAAAGCCACCCTTACTCCCTGTCCCGTGGTGTTCAACATCATTATAAAATTTATCTCTCTTGATCTAGCCCTGTGAGGAAGGGAGTGGCTACCCCATTTTAAAAACAGGTATAGAAATAGCAAATCACTTGACTTATGACATCCAGGACATTTATATCCAAGCCAGCAAGAGAACCCACATCACCTATTCCTTAGGCTGGCATATTTATGCACAGGACCATATTCTCAATATGTCAGACATGTTTTAGAAATTTTAAGCAAATTAATATTACATGGGTTAGCAACAGATTAACAGAATGATAAAAAAATTCAATAAGCAATACTGGAGTCTTCAGATTCACATTGAGCCTACTTTAAAAAGTGCTTTGATGATCATCTCTGAACATAAAAAGAATTCAGCTTGCATCCTAAACACAGACATGTAAAATCTACCCCCCTTTCTCTCTTTCTTCCTTAACATTAGTAGGTTCTGTTTATTAAACAAAAATTACTGATTTCATATTCCAACTAAGATATCTTCTTTCTAGAGGTGTCCCAGTTTCAGGTGGAGGGAGGAAAAAAAAATGTCAGAATTAAAAAATATTGTCAGGAAGGGGAAAAACACCCTAACTACCTTGCAAAAGAGTCACAATTAGCTGATGTGTAGGACATGTACCAATACTTCCCCTTTAAATGGGAACTCTGCCAAATACAAAATTTTAAGTTAAAAAAAGTCATTGTTGCATGTTGTATTTCACAGTCTGTTTTTAAACACACAGTGCTTAGCTCAGAGAGGTTTTTATTTAAAAGAAAAAGCCAAATTTCATCTAGCCAGTATCAATATCTCACAATGTGCTTATTGAATGCTGATCCAGACAAAAAGAACAGCTAAGTAGGAGGAAGTCTGCATTTGTGTGTATTAAAAGTGATAGAAAGCAAGATCCTAACCTAAAAATATTTCATTCTGTAGTCACTAAGTAATGAAAAATCAAAACAAAAACCCTTCTGTAATTTAAGATGATGCAAAGCCAGATCAGTTTAAGTGTTTTGATGGATTTTAAAAACTGTGTTGAAGACCACCAATGTTAGAAATCAATGGATGTGAAGAAAAAGACTAATTTAGATGTGAAAGTTCATTTTGGGCTTTCTGAAGGTTAAAAATGAAAAGCTATTTTAAATACAGGTGAAATATATCTGGCAATCTCTAAAGGAAATCACACTCATACTGCATCTGATGAAGTAGGTACAGACAACAAACAGTGTCTGATGGAAAATACAGAAAAAATTATAAAAGTCCCTTTTGATGGTAAAGCATCATGAAGTGGCACAAAAGGTGGCCCTGAAAGTAAAGAAATAAAATAAATATTGAGCCTTTTGTAAAACAAATGTGCTGTACAAATAACAGCATTCAGACTGCGCTTGTGTTGTGAAAAGGAATTAATATAAGGAAGGTGAACTGAAGAAATAAGAACAGATGCAAATATTCTTACACAGACAGGTCACAGGTGGAAATACACCATGCGTATCTAATTGTGGTAAAAAGGCAGGTTAGATGGGTCCATGTGAATTTCCATCCTTTTATCTACCTATGTGTTTGTTTCACTAATCTTATTATTCCAAATAAAGGACATGTTGTTCCAGTCTGTGAAAAATTTAGTCATTGAGTTCTTTCCATCCCAGACAAAGACATTTTTTTTTACATTACAAATTGAGAGCTCTGATCAAAATATTAAGCAATTTTTTCTAAATTTCAAAGCAAATATCTAAGTCACACAGGAAAAAAAAAATTCTTCCATTTATGTATGTCAGAATAGAACATTTTAATGTTTCAGAACTGTCTCTTGAAACCTAAGAAAAGGACATTCATCAAAATTAACTCTTTGTTACAAAGCAGTATTAATTTTATGATCTACATGTATTTAAAATTTAATAAAATATCTTTTCAAACCTCCTGAGTGTCTTATAACATTTAATCTAAGAATGATATCTGGGGTCCTGAAGTTAACCTCAGCATCTCTTTCCCATGGGTTGTTGGGAAGAACCTCAAGACTGCAATGCCTCTTAAATACATGGTGACTTTTCCTGTTCAGGTCCCTTCTATCCCTGCAGTCCTGGTGTGGCACCCCACCCTTAAGGGCAAGAGGTCAAAAAGGAATGACAAAAGTCAGACAGTCCACAAACTTACAGTTCCATTCATAAATTATCCACTTGGAATGGAAATCAGCATTAGTTCCTGAATTTCTAGCATAAGAACATGTTGGTGGGTTTTGGGTAAGGGATGGGATAAAAGAGAAGAGAGAGGAGGAGGTTAGAGAGAGAAAGACAGAAAGAGGGAGAGGGAGGGAGGGAGGCAGGAAGGGAGGGAGGAAGGTGCGGAAGGAAGGTGCGGAAGGAAGGTGCGGAAGGAAGGAAGGAAGGTGCGGAAGGAAGG
>WEKY01050189.1:15778-60332 GCA_013390045.1 Picathartes gymnocephalus
GCGGAAGGAAGGAAGGAAGGAAGGAAGGAAGGAAGGAAGGAAGGAAGGAAGGAAGAGATTTCAACCACAGTGGGCAAGAGATAAGGGGGAATACTCTGACAGTGGAGCAATAAAATACATTTCTCCCAAGGGAGAAAAGAGGCGTTTTGGGTTTATGGTTCCCCCTTTGTGTCATGTTGAAAGACTGGCTTTATGTCAGTTACAAAGAAAATTTACCTCTCCTGATTTTTAGCTCAGTGTCATGACCATAGTGTCACTGCAGTGATAACCAAGTCCCTAAACCAACACAGCAGCTGTTGAACCTTCCCCTCTCTCTTGTCTCTCAGGTAATTAAGTAAACTTTGTCTTTTAATGATATTTTCTTTGGTTTGGTTTCTTGACCTACCTTCACTCAGTGATGGAAGAAGTTATTGCCTATAGATAATCAGCTATAACACATACTGAATATTCCTCTGTGGATATTAATTTGAAGATGGCTCTTTGGGTTATTCTTGCTCGTTGCATCAAGGAAAAAAAAGGTTAAAAAATGGACAACTGACACAGCAGGTTAGGCTGTGCAAGATGCTGAGCTTTGAATTTCAACCTTGAGGAGATTAAAACTTGATCACCACCTGCTACAACTCATATTGCCATTCTTTGGAGACTAGAAATCAAGGGAGCATTTTGATCTGTGTATATCACCCACTTCTGAAATAGCTGGAGTTGTGGGCTGTGTTGACAACCACAGCTCTCCCGATGAACCTCTATCTTGAACACCTACAGATGGAACAAACGCCCCTTCAGAGACCCAGGGAAGAAAAAATCCCACTCTGCATTGACAGACAGGTGGTTGTATGGGGATACAAACCTTGGTTTAAAGAGCAGGCAGTGCATCAGTGCTGCGGGTTCACTTTTGGGAGGGTTGGGCAGCCAAAATGCCCCATCTACCCTCTGGCACAGAAGCCACCCCGTGTTCAAGAGGTGTTTGTGGTTCCATTTTCTGCTGTTCAGTGCAGCTCTTTGTGAGCTTGCTAACGTTTAGTAAGAGATAACAGATTAAGCCAAGTGCAGGGATAATGAAATATAAATTAGTAGGTTTGCCAGCCTTTATCCACAGCACTGTCAGAGTGTATTATCTGGTATATCTAGTTCAGAGCAGTCAGTTAAATTTCCCCTTATCAGAAACTGAGTGTGAAGTGTGGTAATGTTGCTAAGTGCAGAACAAAAATCTCTCTTTTTTTGCATCCCATGACTGCTCCAGGCAACATTCTTGGAAACCTCTGAGTAGGAAGGAAAAGAAGACCCTGAGATATATACAGTGTGACAAGCCAGGAGGCTAAGCTCCACCGGTAAACCGTCCTGTGAGCGGCAGTCGCCTGTGGCTGTGACATTACCACACTTTGCTCAGCTTCAGAAAGGGAAATTTAACTGACGACTGCTATGAACTGAAGCCACAGCCTAAACCAGATAATACACCCTGACAATACTGTCAGGCAAAAAAGGCTGTGTTCCCATTGATTTCATCGCATTGGAGACATATTACCCAGGGCTGTGTATGTTTGAGGGTATATGTGAACACTGTGGGAATATCAAAGGGAAAGACACACTGATTTGGGCAGAAATGGGCCTCACAGAGATAAATCCCCAAAGTGCACTGACTGAAACATATATTATTTGCAGAATGGGGCATGGCAAAGATATTGATTGTAATTATAACTTAATCCTCAATCTACATCTGATATACCCTGCTGGGTTTGTTTAAAGGAGTGAAAAGCGGGGAGGAAATCACATTTCTTGCATCTCTGGATTGTTTCTGAAGGATTGGAAGTCCAGTTTGTCAGCATTTTGAGATGGATGCAAAAATTAATAACAACCAAAACTCTAAAAGTTCAGAGCTTGGGTTCAGCTCAGGATCCCTGCTTCTCTAATCTCTAGGGCCTTGGACTATAGATGCTCAATAAACCTGTTTTGTGAACAAGTTACAAAGGTGGCACATCTAGAGCCACAACATATATTCTAAAATAACTTAAGAAGTGTTTTGAAACAGAAACTGTTCTCATACTTTACAATAAAAGACAGTCCAGAGTGAGGCCCGTCTCTAAGTACTTGGCTTTCAAGGAAATCTTTCTGAAGTTGGAAAGAAAAGCTTGTGCCCAACTCCATTACACTAACATTTGTTAACCTTCACGTAGTTCTTGTCTCCTCTAAAACCGTAGACCTCGATGCCTGTAGAAAAATGCTACTTCTTAAATTTACATTATTTTCATGATGTCCACATTCTGTTTAGCTTAAGAAGCATGAGAAAATTTGTCATAATTTGTTCTCTACTCCAAAGTTTTGGAGTATAAATGAAGAAGGAAAGATGAAAATAAATGGTTCAAACTTTAAAATAAACTGTTCTGTCATAAAAGTATCAAGGCTTCCAGGTGATCAGGATTTGCTGTTTCTGGAACCTTGATCTACAAGTCCCTTTTTCCTCAAGGACTTGGAGAGGAACTTCTGGGTGTTGGAATACAAAATTTTCTCTGTTTGCAGTGATGAGCATATCCAGATCCCCTCCCCTGCCACAACATGTATTGCAAAATTGGAATGAGCTTGTCATGAACATCTGAGTTGCTCCAAGGGCTATCAGAAGAAGGTGAACAAATCTCATGGGTTTTAATTTATGCCTACAATGTCAGGTATCCTTTGGAAAAGGGACGGGAAGGAGGAAAAATATTGATAAAACAAATTATTATTTATTGTACCTTTTATAATGGAAATGTAAAGCAGGAAAAAATGGACCCCGTCTTCATGTAAAAGATGCATTTGGAACACTTGCAATTAACTCACTTCTCATTTCTCTGCTGTGCTCTTTAGGTTCACAAACTGTCTTTTTATCATTCTTAAGAATTCAACAGCTTCAACCCCAGCACTCTGCAAAAGCCGTAAATTAGGATCCTAGATGAACTGATGTTTCATTTGAAATGTTTCATGCTGGTTTGTAGCTTCTAAATTAGCATGAAACAGCACCAGAGGAAACAGAGGGATTCTCCTGCATTGTACAAAGAGCTATGTGAACTTTTGAAATACTGAGATCTCATTACTGACAACATTTTGACCTCAGAGTTTTCATGTGCTGACCTGGAGGCTGCCTTTGGAAGTAGAAATGCAGATTCTCCATTCAGCATGACTGCATGGGTTTATCAAGCCAGATTATTTTTTTCAAATGCAAAGCAAGAGTACATGGCTTCCAAAAATGAGGAAAAGTAATTAAAAATGATAGATATGAAAGCAGGATGAATAAACGATCAGCTAGCAAAAAGGCAGACAGAATGCAGTCCTTTCTGCGGTGCTTCTGGTAAGCTTTTATGTTTTGTTGCTAAGCCTGTTGAATTCCACCCAGAGACCTGGGATTAAAAGCTCTGCAAAGGCTTAAAGTACCAAACAGAAAGCAGGGAAAGAGCAAGAGCTACTCGTCTTCTGAAGCTCCTTCTTGTTACTCCTGTGACCCAGTTTTGTTGGGAATGCTACTCAGCAGCCAAAAGAAAAAACAGATCTGAGATAAGGTAATAGAACAAATACTAAAGAAACATTTTCTGTTTAGTTGGAAAAGAAACCAAGTAAAATATTCTGGTCCTACAGAAGCCAAAAAGAATCAGTGCTAATGTCAACACACCCAGAAGTTCACTGCAATAAAAAACCTTCTCAAAATTTGGAGTAATTATTTTAAAAGACATTCTAAGCCAAAACTCAGGGAATAGCACTGCATTCTCACTTTATGGGTTGCAGGAACGAGGACCTAAGGAGTGTCCCTGCCCATGGCAGGGGTTTGGAACTAAATGACCTTTAAGGTCTTTCAAACCAAACCATCCTATGATTCTGTGAGTAAGTAGCTTACAAAACTTCTCAGGGCTCCAGAGAATTATATTTCTTTAAAAAGAAAGTGTGGAGACAAACCTTTATTGAGTCCCACCATATAAGAGAAGGTAGTTTGTCCTAGCTAAAAATCTGGCCAATTGGTCACATTTTTCCGATGTCTCTTCATTCAGTTTTAATGTCATGGAATGAATTCAGGGATTCTGCAGGGGCTGGACAAGTGTAGAAACCCTCAGGTAATGGGAGCAGGAAAGAACCTTCTTTGCAGGGAAAGAATGGAGTCACTGTCAGCACGGCAACAGGTCACTTTAGACTTGGGATTCAATGCAGATTTTTAGCTGCTTTGCACTATGTATAAGTCTTGTGAGCTCAACGCTCATCACTGATCCCCCTGTTCCTTTGTGGGATTGTTGTATTCTATTGCAACAAAATAATGCTGCAAGCAATTTGTTCTCTCAGTGTCATTTTCATTCCAGATTGCTCTGTGTTGAAAATTAGCTGCATGGTGTTGTTTAAACTGTTTTTAAAATACAGAGTGTAAAAACCTCACCTCCAGACTCCACAAGACTTCCCTAACCGACTATGACTGAATGGAAAATTCTGCCGCTCTGATTAAACTTATATGTAGAGGTGAATAAAATATAAAAGAGGTCTTGAGCATCATCTTTTATTTAGTGTCTCGTCCGATAAGTATGATCATACTTTTAAGGATCACAGTATATTTTTAGACACCTTGTAAAGCACTCAAGCTTTTGCTTAGAGTACTAAGAGTGTATGGTTTAATAAGCCAGTTGACAGAACATTAGTGACATCAAAGCCATGGAAAAAACCCTGTTTGCTTGCTCTTCCTTTCATCTGACTTTAAAATACACTGCAATCGACAGGATAAGGAGAGAAAAGCACACATACACATGCAAACCAAGTGCATTTGATGAATACTGTGTGATGAACTGTTAGAAAATAATGATTATTTTCAGGAAACTGAGATATTCTTCTCCTTCTAAATGCACATCAGATTTTGTGCAAGCCCACTGTCTCAATCTGCTCGTATGTTGCAATTCATCAAGGGGTTTCTCGAGGATACCAGATTGATGCCATCTGGGTATTGTGCAGACAGGAAAAGTACATGATGCTTCACCTTCTTTCTGCTGTTAACCCCCAGTTTGTCAGGTTTGCTCTTGAAGACAGAGAATATTCGCCTTTCTATGTCTAATGTCAGGCTAGAGCCCCAGGAGAGGTGGTAGGTGGTTATACCCATCAGGTCACATCTGACATAAACACCACACACGGGACACATCTCGGCCAACTAAAAATGTCCACAGAGCTGCTTTTCTGCAATACCCAGCAAAGACAACACAGAGGAAGGGGAATTTAAGCAAATAATTAATCTGACCTTCTGAGATATTTATTTCAAATGAGCAGCAGCAATTCCTAAAAGTGCTTTTTCTCCCTCCTTAATTTTTTGCTTTCTCCTTTCTTTCTGCAGGGAGTTAGAGCATGTGATTACAGATATTTGCATTGTACATAATGAAAGATACATTATAGAAATTAGGTTGCATTTCCACACAAAACTTGAACTTTTCATAGATCTGATTATGCCCAGCATCGTCTCATGTCAGAGGACATGATACAGTTTTGGTTAGACTTTTCACTCATCAGAGAAGATCCCATAATATAAAGGGAAGGTAATCAAGAAAAAAAATCACAACCAGCAAGCCCCAAACCACACCTGGGTGCAGAGATATTGAAATACCATCCATTTTGCATATTACCACCTACAACTGGTTGCCTGAAATGGTGCATTAAAGAGGAAGGTTTGTTCTCAGAACATCAGTGGGAATGTGAATTTAGCAAAAAGATTACCTCTTGGTTAATTTTGTTAGTCTTTTCAGTGATGATCTAGTTATACAAAACTGCTCAGAGGCTGCAATTTTGTACCTTAACCCTTTGGTTCAGCGAAGAATGGGGAGAGAAATTTTGTCTTTTATATCATGTACTATTGTTTGATAAGAAGGTACAACTCAGGAATGACACAATACCATCCCCCTAAACACCTAAATTCCAGATACCTCTGGTTCCAAATATCAACCATTTAGTTCTACTCATCTCAATAGCAGTACTGTGGCCATTATTTGGCTTCACCTTGGATGGAAAAAAAAATTAATTTAAAAAGTTGTTATTTTACTTGTTTATAAAAACGCAGCTGGTCATTATCATATGTCCAGAGAAGCTGTGGCTGCCCCATTCCTGGAAGTGTTCCAGGTCTGGGTTGGTGGGGCTTGGAGCAACCTGGGATAGTGAGTGGCATCTCAGCCCATACCAGGGGCTGGAATGAGATGTTCTTTAAGGTTTCTTCCAACCCAAACCATTCCATGGTTTTGTGATTGTTCAGGCTTCACCTGCAGCTCTTGAGGCCTGCTGTAATGGGAAAGCAGTCTTTGAACAAGAGAGCCTTTGCAGTTTACACATTGTGTATCATCTCTGGTTTTCCAATAGTTTGCACAAAGTGGTAGAACAGTAGGATTTCCTAATTCACTGGGAAGCCAAGTGCTCATATCTATGTTACTTTCCATATAAAACACTTAGAATACACTCAGCTGTGAATGTAAAGCCAAAGCTGAACAGTGAATTCTCCTTAAGGCCTGATTTTCCAGGCAGTATTTTGCCTATGGAGATGTTTCAGCATTAATTTTGATCATATTCTCTTTCACACCCTCTATCTAAGGTACTAAAAAGGGAATTCACAGGAATTCGTAAGGTGCCATAAGCAATGTTCTCAGAAGTGTAAAAGAAATGAATACGATAATAGCTTTCAAACTAAGTTCTCCTCAATGTGTTTAGTTCACTGGGTGTTAAAGAACATTTAGTAACAGTTTAAACGAGTCAAATGAGGATGCAATCAGAATTCATCAGGTAAGGCACGACCCAAACTGAATGTTATACCCTCTTTGTGCGTGCTCTAAAGGTGTCTCTTCCTTCTTGACCTGTTCAGATGAAAGCTGACTGGCTCCTTTAAAGCACATTTTTCAGGGACATTAATCAGAGTGCTGGAAAAGATGATTTTTTTTTTAAATCCTTTTAAGCCTAGTGTTTAATATCTCAGCCCACTCTGCACAATGGGAGTTGTCAGGCTTCTGCTGGAAGTTTCTTTCTCAGCAAGGGCTGAGCGTTGGACATGTCCACCGCTGGAAGTGCATCCTATTCTTTCTGGTGTTAAGAGGTTTGTGCCATTCAGAGGTAGATTACAGCACATGTTTCACATCCTCTCAGTTCCATGTGTGGGAGATCAAGATCTGTAGGAAATGTCATGAGCTGGTTGCAAAGTTTTCACTTGTTTCATCACTCATCCTTGAGATATATTATATGGATTAGATTTAGATTGGATGTTAGGAAGAAATCCTTTCCTGTGAGGGAGGGGAGGCCCTGGCACAGGGTGCCCAGAGAAGTTGTGGCTGCCCCTGGATCCCTGGAAGTGTCCAAGGCCAGGTTGGATGGGGCTCTGAGCAACCTTGGACAGTGGAAGGTGTGTCTGCCCATGGCAGGGAGGTTGGAATGAGATGAACTTTAAGGTTCTTTCCAATCCTAACCATTCTGTGTTTCTATGATTCTCTGGTATCAGCTCCATATGGACAATTCCCATAGAATTTCATTGGAGAAAAAAAAAAAGGAAATTTTCTCAGATATTCTTAAGTGCTTCAAATTGAAAAATGAATTTTCTTCCCTCCACAAGATTGAAGATATTCTTCCATGGGAGATTAATTGTTCTAGATGCTGATCCATATATTTTCAGTGTGACTTCTACTAAATTCCTTGACAGAACATTTCCAGGTGTGAATGTTTGTTGTTACACTCCTACTTAATGCCTTAAGACGGACGCAGACAGAAACAGCAGGTGTCTGGATTGTCTTACAAAAGTATCTGAAGAACATTTTAATTTAAGGCTGGAGACATTCTTGTATATAAGATATTACGGACAAGTAACTCCCTTCAATAATAGCAAACAGGACAGATTTACTGATCAGTCTAATTTAACTGAATATTTTGCAGAAATACATTTTACAAACATATTTATTTGAATATGTTGCCCGCACACAGGGTGTGAAATGAGGCAAAAGGATGGCAAAATGTAGGATACATAACTGGAATTTTAAGCAGCGTGAATGGATGATGGTGCAAGTACTATTGTTTCTCTTTTTTTCCATCACATGGAGACATCACCGCTACAAGTCCTGTGCTGGAGGTTTCACCTGGCACATGGTGAAACATGTCAGGGCTGGAGAGAGTCACCTGGAGTCATGTGAGGTGGCCTGTTCACAGCTATTGATACAGAAATACATTATCCCCCCAATCTCTGCCAGAGCTGCCCAAGGATCTGCAGCCGAGGTTCTCATGACACAGGAGGTCATTGAGCTTCTGTTGTCCTGTGTCACTGCTGTCCATAAGACTGAACAAACTAAGGTGGCATGAGCTGGGACGTTCAGATGGGAGCCTCTTATTCAAGGAATACATTCCAGGAATGAGATTTAGTACATAAAGAGTCATAGAACTTTTTGGTTTGGAAAAGATCTCTAAGATTATCAAGTCCAGTCATTAACCCAGCACTGCCAAGGCCACAGTAAACTGTGTCCCCAAGTGCCACATCTACATGGCTTTTCAATCCCTCCAAGGATGGTGACTCCACCACTGGCCTGGGCAGCCTGTTCCAAGGCTTGACCACCTGTTCTGTGAAGAAAATTTTCCTAATATCCAATCTAAACCTCCCCTGGAGCAACTTGAGGCCGTTTGCTCTGGTCCTATTGCTTGCTTCTTGGTAGAAGAGCCCACTCCCCACCTGGCTGCATCCTCCTGTCAGGGAGTTGTAGATAGAGAGAATATTCCCCCTGAGCCTCCTTTTCTCCAGGCTGAGCCCCTCCAGCTCCCTCAGCTGCTCCCTTGTTTTCCAGACCCTTCCCCATCTTTGTTCCTTTCTCTGGACATACTCCAGCCCCTCAATGTCAATGAAAATATGAAAATATCTCAACCTGGTGGGATGAATAGAAGCTCATTATCACTCCAAGAAAACTGACAAGCAATAAATAAAACTGTCAGATGAAATTTGGTTTGATTATTTAAGGTAAGCAATAAAACTGAAGTTCAAGAAGGTTCCTGACATGGGTAGGTGGCATTAATTCTTGACTCAGGAAACCTTAGAAGAAATAATTTGAAATATTCATGTTATATATTAGCTACTAAGTCAGTTGTGAAGGGAACACGCCTGCACACTGCAGGATAAAAAATGATGCAAATCTGCAATGTGTCAAAGCCATAAAACACAAGGAATGAGCCAGTCAATATTATAGGAAGAAATGTAATGCCATTACTTAGGAACACGTTCTCAGAGTGGACCATCCCAATCTTCAGGCAGTGTTTTGCTATTTTGATCAATTGCAAAACACCACAACGTGTCAGAGCATAAATTGATCAAATTTCATCTTAAATGCTCAGAATCAATGGGCTTCTGGGACTGTAATTCTTGAGATACATCTTTTGAAGAGAGAGAGCTGGAAGGCTCTCTCTGGTTCTAAGATCTGGCAGAGAATGGCCGTGTTCATGTCATGAAAATCTCTTGCTTCACCGTGTAGGCCTGGCCATGGAAATGACCATGAACCATATGAGCTCTGTGAGCAGAAAGCTCATGGGACAGTGCTGACCAAAGAAGTGCATTCTTCCAACAGTATTGATAATTCCCTGTGCTCCTCTCCTGACATTCCTGACTCTGGTTTGCTGTAGCCCTGATTTCCTGGGTGATCCTCTCTCACTCAACAGCATGGTGATTAAATCCTTCATTTAAATCAGTCTTTTCCTCAGGAAGGTTTTTCTGACTGAAAAATTATAATGAACAAATGAGCAATATCAGCTCCTTTGGCTCTTCATTCCTGTGCCCAAACAGAGACCACCATGGGGACTTCTGAGGGGATGAAGGATGGGACCCAAATCCAAACCAGGAGCCATGTCAGTATAACTGCTTTGCTCAACTTCCACCTCTGTAGGTTCACAGATTTCACCACTATTTTCCACAGACTTAAATATACTTATTATGTAAAAGGAACTTAGATCTTAACCTCGATAGGTTTAGTTGCTGACCTTAATATTTTGGCTGTGAAATTTCCTAAGATACATTGTGGATATCAGTGCAAGATTTAGAAAGAAGCATGATACTAAAATATGAGCAAAACAATCCATGTTTTTGCTCTTCTGAGTTTCAGAGCCAGCTAACTAAAGAAATATCTGAACCACAATTACAATTTTACTGTTCATTTAGGAAGGACAAACCAAATAAGTCTTGAAGACTTCCCTGGAGTTGAAGCCAGGCAGGAAACACATGTGACCATACACCAAATATCTGCACATTGTCTGGGTTTGAAAACAACACAAACATCTCTGAACATGTAAGTTAGTTTAGGGATACAGATGGATAAATACAAAGACACATCTTGGTAATCTTACATGTCTTCAGGCTTCCTGCATTCCCTTTGCAACCTATTAGTGATCTGTCTACTAATATTAAATAAGCTCCTTTAAAGAATTTTCCCTAGATTGGTTTGAATCAGGAACTCGGAGATTTGAAATAGGCACTCCTTCATTCCTGTTAAAATAAAAGTGTGTTTCTGCTGAAAAGTCAGTTCAAGAATACTGTATGTGTGTTCCTAAACCAGGACAAAATTCTCTTAATATGGAGGAGGAAAAAAAAAAGCAGGCTATTGCCTGCTACTCAACTCTTGGGCAAGTACTATCAATTTTGGGCAGGGTTTTAATCACAGAGACTTCTTAATGTCCACAAATATTTTCCTCTTGGAGGAAAAATGCAGGACATTGCTGATGTTATCCTGGGAGCAATTCTATTGAACCCAAATGAGAATGAACCATGTATTTTAGTAAATTACAACTCTAGTAGTTTGAAATATATCACCGTGTTTTAAAATTTTTATTTTAATCATAATTTTAAAATGCAGGCAAAACTCATCGGTGCTCTTCATCTGGTGCTCTTATTTTCCAAAGAAATGAATTCTAGTTTTATTGTTTATTCTTGACTACTAAAACACAAAATACAAGGTACGTTTTGGTACTTTCTGGTAACCCAGGGAAAATACCAAAATGTTCTTAATTTATTTAAATAAATATATAGATTTTCATACATCTATTCAGGCTTTTCACTGTCTTGGAAAGGGAAAAAAAAAGTCTTATTTACTAGACAGTGACTGACATTTTACTCCCAATTTGTACCAAGGCTGTTTGTGTGGGTATGGAGATTCCAACAAAAATACACAACATCAACAATACAGAATTGTTCTCATTAGGTAAATATCCCCCTCTCTTGCTCCTGCTTCCAGCTGTTTAAATTAACAATGAAAACTGCACTTGGAACAATGCCAGGTGACTGATGAATAAACTGCAGAATTAAAAAGAAAATTATTTCCTATAAGCTTAGAGGAGAGGTAATTAAACAAAAGCTTTGAGAATCACAGAAAGTAAAAATGTTTGCCTTTGAAAAGTTAGGAAGCAATTCTACATAATTTTAAGATCTAAAATTTATATAAACCCTGACCAAGAAAATATTTGTGTTCTTGTTCAGCTTTACTTATTTCAGTAGTAAAGACAAAGGTATGTGTGTGTGTTTTATCTTTTTCTTGCAGAGTCTCTAGTATTAGGAATACATCAGATAATCTGTTAAGCTATACTTGATAAGGTGTGATTTAAAGCATTTTACTTTAAACACATTATAACAATTACCTGTTCTGCTCTTACCCATCTTACCTGTAAGAATGACTTACTAGCTCAAATATATGAGGGGATTAATTTGATTCTGCATATTATTTTTAGTTTATTGAAATTATATCATTACATAAGGACAAATGGTTCCTCTATTTTTTTTAATTTTTCCTAGTATCACCTTAAACAGGAGTTAAATCAGTTTTTGTAAATAATGCATTTTAAGTGAAATTATCATTCTCAGTTTTTAAATTACCACAGCACAAACAGATGTTTGTTCCAAGTGTTTCTAATTTCTTTCTTAGAATGGGATCCGAGAGTAGAGGCATTAGAAAAATTGCTTTGGTGGGTTTGGGAGTTTTTGTGTGTTTGGTTTTTTTTTGTGTTTGTTTTGTTTTTTGGTTTGGGTTTTTTTAATTGTTTAGCTCACTTTCAGGACTGCACTTGGTTTTGAGAGGCTGGGATAGCTTTTGTACATATCTTTTATGTACATATCTTTTTTTTCTGATGCTGGACCAGATGCCCAGGCAGGAGTGGGAGCAAGGAGTGCTCAGAAACTCCGATTTCACTTCAGCAGCCCCTGGGACTCAGAGAGCTGCACTGTGGGATCTCTGATGGGCTGGGGATGACTTGTGTTCCTTTTCCAGAACAAAGCCGTCCCTTCTCCACTATTCCTCCTCCTTCTCTCTGTCTTTCTTCACTGCCTTTCTTTGTGCCTTTTAGAGAATCTCTTCTCCAGTTACCTGCATGTTCGTGTTCTGTGACTGAGCGATCATGAACAGAAAATAACCAAGTCCACAGCCCTCCCTTCATGCACAAACATCGCAGACAGGTCTCATAAATCAGTCTGACTGTTTTATTTGTGTCAGGACTATTGATTTTCTCCTTCTCTCCATGAACCAGAAGGTGGCATCTGATTACTGGCTTGTAAATTTGCATCCCTTCTATCTTCACTGTTGCGGCCAACTTCAGTGAATCCTTTTCTTTACATATTGATCGGTGTGAACACAACAACCTGTCTATATCCTTCAGTCAAATGCACACCCACATAAATATAATTATTTACCAGTTTCTGTTATGATTGTAATATTCAACCAGGCACTGAACTGTTTTGCTTTAAGTCTGAAATCACATTTAAATGTGCATTTATTGACAGGTTCAGCAACACAATTCAGGAGCTTGACTTTACTCCCATTCTCCAAACTGAAAAATGAAAGCAAAAGAGATCCAAAGATCCCTTCAGAGGCAGATAGAAATGTTGTGACAAAGCATGGAATATTTAAATTTCTTTGCTTTTACTCTTGGTCCTCCAGCTGCAAGAGTCAAACCAGGTGTTCAATTTTAAAAAATCATGACATTTGTAGACTCCTCAAGTGTCTGACCTTAGTTTCTATGTATTCAGACCCCAGTGAGTAAGCAATATTTGGGCCTCAATTCTGATGAAGGTGAGCAAACATTCTGTATCCCCAGAATAGCTGATCCACAATGGGATGAGTGGTTCTGTCAACCTGTAAATGTGTGGATCTCTTTAACCAGGCAGGTGATGGTTTTAAACCCAAACGTGTTTGGTTCAATCCCCTTTGCACTAAGGATAGTTCTTAAACATGATTGCTATAATACTAGAGGGGATTTTTGTGAGAGCAAAAGGATAAATAATTGACTTTTCTTATGAGAGGCAGCTGGGCTGAAGTGCAAAGAGAGCTGTCAGTGAACTCTGTGGGTTCACAGTGTAATGACTGTCAAGACCAACACTTTAAAAAGGTTTGGAGGAGCTGTATTATGTTAATTGCTAAATGTTAGGATTCAGATGTTTGGAACTTCTGGCTTCAATCTTCAGAATTTTTTGCTGTTGAATGGCGCTTTCCCTGACAGAAATTGTTGCTTTAATTTTTATAGAGCACAGAGAGGATCTGCTTGCACAGCTTAAGTGAATAAACTGTGCTCTGGACAGCTGGAAATACTAATGCATGACACACACTCCATTTGTCCTTAATCCCACAGGCAGAGATCTTGAGCCATGAAAGATCATTTAGAAAAATATATGGAAAGCTGGACAACGACACAGGGATTTCTGAGCTTCGTGGCAAAGCCAAAAGACCAACCTCCATCTCCAGGGATGGAGCAGGAATTACTGGTGCAGGCTGTGAACGTGAGCATTGCAAGGTGACAGGAACATGGTGAAGCAGCAGTCAGGGCTGGAAGATGGGAACTGACAGGAGTGAGCTGTTCAAAATCAAAAAGAATATAGTTAAAGGTGATGGGATGCTGATTTATTTAATGCAACAGTAAAGAAACAAGAAGGAATATCTTGGGTGAAAGGGAAGCTGTCTGGGTCAAAGTCACACTGGGGAAGAAGGATGAAAGTGTTATCAGTGCAGTAATTCTTGAAGCCCCTTATAGATTGTCAAGAGAAACCATGTGAATAGAGAGAGGTTTCTATGACAATTTCATAAATATAGTGCTTTAAATAAACATATATGTGCATATACTTACAGACATAAATAACTTATTTTACATTGCAATGTGTTATAAATCATGCAATCTGTACATTTCCAGGATTAAATTGTTATTAAGAACTAATCATTACAATGTTCCAGCTCTCAGATGAAAGCTGAAGAACAACCAAAAAAAAAGACTTTGCCAGTAAGATTCACTTACTCTTTTTAGAGCTGGCAGATTTCTCTGACAAATTCAACAAGAAAACCTGTAGCAAATCAGATTTGGATTAGGTTTTGCCAAATAGCAAGGATGCTACAGAAAGAAGATCCATGGGGAAGGTTATGTATATTCAAGCAAGGAGGACTCACTGAACCTGGATGGTGGCTGAGGTAAAAAATCTGTTCCACTTCTTGCCTTTGTGTTCAACTCACATTCACAACTTACTCCACTTTTTCTCCTGACTGCATTTGAATCTTTTTGCACTGTTTTAATTTCTTTTCTAGTTCTCACTTGGTTTGCTTTTACAATTCTGCTTTCATTTTCTTTGAGGCATCCTTTTCCATTGTGCAACATCAATTTATATTTATGATCCTGTCTCTGATTATGATGAATACTCCGGGAGAGATAAATGAAATATGCCATGAAACAGAAATTCTAACTGCTCATCTAGGCAAAGAAGCTTTGAATAAAAGGGTTCTATTTGAAATTTAGTAAAATAGAAGGATTTTAGTAATTAAAACAATGCAGAATAGCCTTCAAATAGGAGAATTTTGAGCATAAATTCCTCTCAGCTCCCAAGATTGTGCTCATCAAAATTATTTTCTGATATCAGTATCTACAGCAATAATTATTCAGAAAGACTTTTCTGTCCTGAACTTTACAAAAAAACTAGAAAGAATAAAATGCATCTTGCATAACATTAAATGTTATCAGAACAAACATCTGCATATAAAACCATGCCAGGCTTCCTTCACAGTCAATGGGGAGACAAATGGCCAGTCTGGGGTTTGATGTCAGCTCTCCCTTAGAAATGCAATTTTAGAAGAAAGTCACCATTCAGAAAACAAAGCCCTACAACTAATTTACTCATAGGTGTCCCTATTTGGTTTTAGTATCCAAAGAGACCACACAGAAATGGGCCTGCTCATGGATTACACCACTTTGAAGGCTAAAAAAGAAATCACATGGATGTGTGCTTGCATATGTACATGTACAGCTTCCACAAATGAATCCAAAGGGGAAAAATACATATGAGCATGTAACTACTTCATTACATCCCTTCCACCTTCTGCTGCCACGGTGTTACACAAAGCTTTTATTTAGAAAAGGCAGTAATTTTGTTCTAACATGCAGAACACCTGGCTCCCCTGAATATCATTATGGTGAAGGAATGCTTTTATTGTTTTATGATGGTTGCTATCAAAAAACACTAAGAAGAGTAAATGTGTTAACTGATATCTAATTGTCTTTCTATGGCTGGTTTGATAGAATAAAACACCAGAACCTTCTGGCAGCAATTAAAGGTATTAATAAAATGGATTTACTGTGCACATTTATCACTGATCACAGCACAGAGCACATGAGCACACGGCATATCTGAAAATTATATTATTAAGCTGCATAAAGTGCTCTTTTATTTTACCTGGACTTCACTGTTTGTTGTTGTGACCTGGGAAACAAAACCAGAGAGAAAACAGAAGATCTGGTTCAATCACATAAATGAATAAAGGATGAAATCACTAGACTCTTAGTGGTTTGCAAACCTTGGGACAAACTTACCCATGACATAAGTTTAGTCAGGTAAATCACAACGAGGAATCTGTGGTCCGTGCTTTCCTCTTTGGCCATGTTTTCAACTGGTTTGCACTGTTTGGCAGATGGAGCTTACACAGAGTAACAAGAAATAAACAGAAATTATAACATTTTTGCTGTAAGTACAAACACATTTCAATTTTTTTGTGAAGGCTAACAGGTTTCCTGAATTGTTTATAACACTGAAGTGTATCTACGGGAATAGACATGGAAATCCCTGCTCATCCAGTCCTTTGCCACCCACTGCTGATACAGGACCTTGTGCTTAGAGGCTGTCCCAGAACGGGTAAGTTCTGAGTGTGTCTTTGGATATGTACATGATTGCACAAGTTGCAGAAAGAGGGCAAGATTTCTATCCAGAAAAATAAAATTCAGCCTAATTGTGGAAGTTAAGCCTACTCCTTTAAAGCATTTGCACACTGTGAGCCTTTTACAGCTGCAAATAGATTAAAGGGGTGTTTAAAGGTATAGCATTAAATGAGTACAAATAACTGTTTTACGTAAGTTGCCTGGGGTACATCAGTAGCCTTCTAAATGATCAAAAGGTATAGCTGGAGGCAAGGTCCAAAACCACCTGCTTATATAAAAGCCTTTTATATGAGGTAGCTGATATCATACATTTACATTGATCTTCCTTTAAACACTGTAATGAAATCAGCATCAAAATTATGTTAAAGTGCTGTTATAACTACCTTAAAGGGATGGGAGCAGGAGAAGTGCAGTTCCATCCTTGCATTGCCCCGTGTGCCACTGCTCTGGGATCACGGATTCCACCTGCACCTGGCTGTGCATCGGCAGGGCTGAGGTGTCTTAAGCTTTTTAAAGAGATTTGGAGATTGATTTTAAGCTCTGAAGAACATTCTTCACTTTAAACACCTGAGCAGTTCCAACCACCTCCGTGGAGGACTTCGGCCTTTGCTGAAGGCTTGAGCATGGATGATTGGCTGAATAAGACCCAGACCGGACAGAGACTCTGATATTATTTTTGCTACAGACACTTTGCTGGGCTGCAGGGTTTTCAAGCAGCATTAAGTGAAAAAAAATTATTTAGAAAAACCTGAAAGTATGACCCTTACAAAAATTTAACAGTTAATCATATAAATTACTTCATAATTCTGCATATATTAGTGCAAGTAGCTTCATTTTTCTAAGAAAAGTTAAATCACACCAACATCTGCAGCATTACTATTCTCTATGTGTTATTGGTATTTTTGCAAGATTCACCTTTTGAATTAGTTCAGCATATTTTTGTATTTGTAATGTGCCCACTCCTAAGCACAGGTGGTCTTTTAGACAATAAGGTTTATGCAATCAGTACTATAAAACACTTTTTATATAAGTTAAATATTGTGATAGTGCAATAATTGTCTGTCAGTCTGTGCATCAGAGGCTGGACAGGGCTCTGAACAACCTGCAAGGTGTCCCTGTCCTTGGCAAGGGGTTGGAACGAGGAGACCCTTAAGGTCCCTTCCAACCCAAACCATTCTATGATTCTGTTTGCCCCCATTCATGCTGAAATAACCAGACACCAACAGCACAAATCAAAAGCACTTTGTGGTCGTGACTAGGGGCAGAAAAAGTAGGAAATAAATTCTGAAGTCGGAATAATTTCGTTTCATTGACTCCTATGGGAACTGAGGATGGTGGACTAACATGGAACTAGAGAACAAGTTAGGAGAGATGAATTTCGTGTTGTGAGACCATCACTGACAAAACCAGGAGTATTTTTCTGTGTCTTGTTTACCAAGAGAAGCTTTAAACTGGAGACTGAAGAAAGTGTTCAGGATATGGCCTGAGTGGTACTTTAATAAAACTGCAGCTCTGCCTCATGGTTTGCAGGATGTGGAGCCAATCTGTGCCTGCAAAGCATATAACCAGATATTTTTTTATATAATATTGCTGAGATATTTCTTAACTTTTAAAAGTAGAAGACAAAAACCTGAATTCAGACCTTGACCAGATTCATTTTGCTTACTAAAATATGCCAATGCAACTGATGTTTTATTTTGTCCTTAGAAAATAAAATATTTAGTTCACTTTTAACAGGGAAGAAAAAAGAAATAAGAAGAAAAAAATGAACCCAAAGAAAAGTCCTGAAAAGCAACCTGCAAACCTTAAAGAACATTGATCAGCTCCTTCTCCCCCATGAACACATGCACAATAGAAAGCTTTTAAAGTGCCCTTATTGTCAGGATACTGACCTTGTTTAAGAAAGAAAATGACATCTTTGTGTTCTGCATTTATTCCCTAACTGGGTAGCTTCCATCCAAAAATAGGGGAAACGAAAGAAAAAAGACCAAAAACAAAAGCACTTTTTTTGAGATTTATGATACTTAGACCATATTGCTTATAAAAAGATGGAAGACCCCACAATTATGTGCATTACTTTTACAGAGAAAAGTGTTTACAAAGTCTAGGGAAAAGGAAAAAAAAGCTTCAGCCAACCTCAGGGTTTAAAAGCCTTTTTCAAGATATCTTTTTTCTCTCCAAGGTGCTGAGCTGGCGTCGATAAAAGACCTCTCTTTGAGAATAAAATGCAAAAAGTCAAAACAGTTTTCCATTTTAGAGGAAGCCTTCCAGTGTGTTTGCCACCATTTCAATGAGTTCTTCCCCTCTCTGGATAGTCGATATAGGAACGGTAACCATATTTTAAGAAAGATAAAAACCCCCCCCAAAAAAACCCACCCAAAACAACAACAACAAAAAAACCCACAGACTGTTATTTGGGCTGGTGCTTAAAGACTGCAAAATTCTTGATAAAGTTCAGTTGAAAGGCACTGAGAAAAAACCTCTGAGGCAATGAGACACCTCACAGATATATAAGTATCTAAAGGAAAGATGTTGGAGGATGGACTCAGGCTCTGCTCCAGGGCCCAGCAATGGCACCAGAGCCACGGGCAGGGACTGAGCCCAGCAAGTTCCACCTGGACATGAGGCAGAACTTCTGTCCTGGGCAGTGACCGAACACTGAACAGATTGTCCAGAAAGGGGGTGGAGTCTCCCTCACTGGAGATATTCCAGAACTGTCTGGACACAGCCCTGTGCCCTGTGCTCGGGGATGACCCTGCTTGAGCAGGGAGGTGGCACCAGGTGAGCCATCATGGTCCCTTCCAACCTGATCCATCTTCTGATTCTGTGATATGGAGCTACTTGGAGAGTGAGAAACCAAAAGACGGAGAGCTCCTGCAAACAGGAATATCACTTGGTACTTGAGTATGGCCTGGATTTTTTCTTCAAAGTCCATAGATCAGCAAGGCTGAGTTGGTGCAGTATGTAAAACAACCTGCGGGGAAAAGGGTCCAAACAGGTGATTTTGCCAATGAAATTATGAGGGGAAACCACTCAAGTCTGCCTTGACAGGTTCAAGCTCAGCTCATCTAGTTGGGCTGAATTATCCTTTTAGGTCTCTTCCAGCTGAACTATCCTACTCTGTTGGAATCAATGTGGCACACATGACATGGCAGATGAAAGGCAAACAGGAAAAAAAAAAAAGGTAGTGAGCTATTTCATGCTCTCAGAAAATTAATTGAATTTAATAAAGGTACACAAATATATATCTATCCCCAGTGGTCCTTTCCTAGACACTAGCAAGCAGATTCCTTCTAAGTATGTTGTAGTTTTTAGGAAATGTCCGCAAGGGATGCAGCTGTTTCTAATTCACCATCAGATTTCTATAAAAATGACTAAGAAGAAAATAGAGTGCAACTCATTAAAACTGAGGGATAAATTAAAAGAGACTGAATGAAAAGCTTCCCTATAACAAAACACAAAGAACACACACAGTGTTTCTTTGAAGCATAGATGTTGGTAGACAGACCACTACTGCATAGGACAATGAATTTCCAAGTCCTTAATCTGCAGTTACTCCTTACCAAGAAGCACATGAACTGGAAAAACAACTGTTGGAGATGAAGAATACTGAGCCAGCAAATGTCATCTATCATCTTTCTGCCAACAAATGCTGAATTCACCACCTCCCTTTGTGATACAGGATGTAGGAGACCAAAGCAAATACCTGTTGTCAACACCTGGAACTAAAAAGACCACCTGCCAGGATTGATTGGCATGACTTGTCTTTAAAAAAAGCTGCCTCAAAAAAACTACAGGACAGAGACAGACAGGCAGAGTTCAGAAGGAACTTAAATAGCACCACATGCTTCCCACAATGGCTTTATCTGAATCCTGCTCAAAGCCACCTCCACTTATGTTTTAATTCACAAATCACTGATGTCTTCAGAAGTGGAAAAAGAAAGGATGAGAAGAAAGGAAATAACTTTCCCTCTGCTTTCTCCAAGGATAACACACGGCCTGTTTGGCTTTGGTTACGGGTAATGGCAGCAGTAATTTCAGATCGATGGTTTAGTCCTATTGCCTGGACAAACACCAAGAGATATTTCACACAAACATGGGTTTGGGCTGAAGATTACAATGTCTCAAAAAATATGTTGTATTTAGGGGTCTGGCAGTCTTGCAGATTTCGTGTCCATACCTAGATTTTTTCCACAAACTTGAAGATGTTCCTGCAAAAAAAACCATATCAGGAGATCCTGCCTTTCAAGAGGAGAGTGGCTGCCAGTTCCCTTGTCCTGTTTTCTGTTGTCTGCAAGACAACGAGGTGTGGAGGGAACCTGCAGCCTGACATCTCCTGCCACCCACTGAGGTGTGCCTCTGAGTGCCACAGCTCCCACTCCTGGCCCTGCTGTGTGCCATTAGAAATCTGCTCACCACGGACCTCTGGTGCTCATGCCACAGCCTGCTGAACCCTGAAATATCATTTAATCCATGTATGGCAGCAAGTGCATCAAAGACAGCATATTTAATTGCCTGCTGGCTGCAGCCTGGCATTATCTGTGTTTCTGAAAATTGCTGCCGTGCAGTAGCTATTTTTACATTCCTAGACTTGGTGCAAATAATGAAGTAAAAGGACAGTGTGTCTGTGTGGGGATTGCTGAAACTCAAAAGAATGGGAGCTACTGATGAAATAAAGAGGTTTTGATAAACACTTTCTTAAGGTCAAGTTGTTTGAGAACTAATGTGGAAAGACACATCTGCAGATGACCATAAGGCTTCCTACAGCTGCTAAACAAACATAATGAGAAGATACTTGAGATTTTATTGAAGAGTGACAATAAAGGTGGGGTTCCCAGTAAACAAGTCCAGGAAGTAACAAGTAGACATTGGCCTTGGACTTCCTTATGATGGTGTACAGAATTGTCCAACTATCAGCCATCCTAGTGTCCAATTCCCATTTTTCTTGAGTGAGAAGGGAAATGCAAGAAGCTGGGAAGGAAATAGAATTGCAGGAAAGAGATGAGGAGATCTCTTTTGGCAGAAGTGTGGTGTTGTCCTGCGGTTTTTTTATGCTGGGCCTGGATTCATTAATTTAAAATGAGTCATGGCCTGACAACTCATAAAATATAATAAATAGAAACTGTGCTGAAATTCGGCTGGGGAAACCCTACTTAAAGCTATTAAAAAAAAAAAATTCAGAGAAGACACACCTCAGTTTCCTTAATTTACTGATTCAATGCTTCTTTCAATGTTTATCCTAACAAGATCATATAACAGACTTCTACAGAATCTTTCCCAGAGCTCAATGACACTGAGCTCTTCCCTTTGAAAGAAGAAGGCCTGAACTTTATTTCTTCTGCTAAATACTCTGTATAGGGAGATGACCGCTGTATAAATGTGTTGGTTTAGCTAAATCTCAGGTAGCTGGGAAAAAAAAATTAAAATTAAAAAAATAAGAAGTTGAGCAATTGGTGGGAACACTTTCCTGATGAACACTGTCATTCCATATTGAGTTGCAAATGTCTACTAACCCTTCTGACATCTATTACCAATTTTCTTCTGTTATCTGGAGCATGTCATGGAATCTCATGTGTCGTTTAGGTACCTTTCAGGTCTTACCTCAGTGGTGAAACATAAGGAAAGGTGCCACTGGTATTTTTATTTCCCCATAATAAGCTTCATTTTGTAATCTGGTGTTTCTGTGGGAAATGCCTTGGCTTTGCTGAACTGGCCATGCCCATCTAGACTCATTTTCCAAAAAAGACTCAGCTTCAAGCTGAAAATATTAATTCTACTCAGTCACTTCAGGGATTTACATTGTTGGGCTCCCTCAGAATCAAGCCTGTTACTAAGATTGCAATGAATTAAAATAATTTTAAAAACACAGAATAAAAATAAACAGACGTAAGAGCCCAGTGATTAGATCACTCATGTGGAAGGCAGATGACCTGGTTTGCAGGCTTTCCTAGAGGTGTGGGGTGGTTTTGACAGCACTTTCCACATCCAAACAGAAAGTTCTCATCACTGTAATATTCCACAGACAGATCTCCAAATGTTTGCTCCAGCAGCACTGCTCAGGACAGGCAGGATTCATGGAGCCAAAAGGAGAGAATGTGCAGTTCAGGCATTTGGCTGGAGGTAGGAAGATTTGATGTCTTCCTTTTGCAATGTTTATTGTTTGCAGAAAATAACTATCCAATGATAAAGAAACAGTATTTTTTGATGTTTTCCATCAGGCTCAGAACCTTAAATTGTAGTATGGACACTTAATTCTGCCTCCTCCTTCCTGGCTGTTCAGCTGGTCACTTGAGTCCCAAGTCCCTGTGTCAAACACCTGAGCCCGTGGGTGAAAAACTAGGGATGAATTTCTTTCCCTGCAGCCTTTGCATCCAAAATCTGCTTGGCTTGCAAAGTTTTTGGGAAGGCATATTTTCTTGCTAGGTGCTTTTAGAGCCAAATACATGCAGTAAGTAAGTGGACTGCCATAGTCCAAGGGAAATGTTATTAATACAACCAGAACATATTACTGATATCCATACAAGCCATTATTTATTTGTAAGACTAATTTCAGCCTTTTTCTCATGATCTATATGTGATTTTTTTTCCCTCTTTAAAATAATTTGAATTTGCAAGCAAATAAATTCAGTGTTTCTGTGCAGAGAAATTTTTTAACAAATCCTGAGGTTATATTGGCAAGCTTATAGTATCTAGCAACCATTTTTATTGTTGCTCTTTTTTTTACTTACATCCACACTGAGGAATACACTGAACACCAATGGATATGTTTTATGGATCTCCACACAAAAAAATAAAGAAAAGAATAATAATAATAAAAAAAAAAAGATAGAGCTCCAGCAAAAGCAGTGAAAACCTTTTCCTTTCAAAGCTTTCCTTTGCTTGCTAGGAAAAATATTTATGAAATGCAGTTTAATGCATTTGCTGAAAATTAACACAGACATGCATTTGCAGCTAATTAACCTATTCTCAAAGAAAGCAATTGGGAAATGCTTGATTAATGTTTAAGGCATAAGATACACACAAAAAATGTAGGCAAAACTTCATCATGGCACCCAGGAGATAGCTGTGTGACACAATCTAGAGTCTGTGTGTAGCTCACTCTCCACAGGAACTAATTTTGAAGCGCCAGAATGCTGTGAATTGTCTGTAAAACACTGTAGAAGAAGCTCAGCATAGAACAGAAGGCATGCTTTCCCTAGGAAGAATGCTGATAAAATTTTAATGAAGTAACATGTTGTCATGGGGATTTGTTGCTATTCATTAATTCATTGTGCTTTTCCCCTATAGTTTTGCTGAAGTTGAGTGACAAATTGTCAAGTAGCAGTCTTAGAGGTTTAAAGTTTCTCATTGATAATCCAACTTTACCGCAAATAGTTTTAAAGTATCCATTGTTTATGGAATAATCCTTCTGAGATGTTGGAGTTCGATTCATCCACGTGGGGAGAGTCAGGGGATGGGCTATGTGTGCTTTACTCCCTCAACCAACTCACGAACAGTAAGTGAAAAATCCACCTCCCAGAGACAGGTCCTACCTCATTGAATATTTCCAGACACGTTCACATTATCAGCATGCCCATCTTTAAAACAAAAAAACAACAGCCCTGAAAAAAGTGTCCTTCCTACTGAGGATGGGATGAAGACTGGCCTGAAGCCTGGGAAGGGCAATGAAGCTGGGGAAGGGTCTGGAGCACAAGTCTGATGAGGAGCAGCTGAGGGAGCTGGGAAAGGGGTTCAGCCTGGAGAAAAGGAGGCTCAGGGGGGACCTTCTGGCTCTGCACAACTCCCTGACAGGAGGGGACAGCCAGGTGGGGGTCAGGCTCTGCTCCCAAGAAACAGGAGACAGGACTATAGAAAACTGCCTCAAGTTGTGCCAGGGTAGGCTTAGATTGGATATTAGGAAAATTTTCTTCAGGGAAGGTGTTGTCAAGCTTTAGAACAGCCTGCCCAGGCCAGTGGTGGAGTCACCATCCCTGGAGGCATTTACAAGCTCTGTAGATGTGGCACCTGGGGCATGGTTTAGTGGTGGTCTGGGTGGTACTGGAGGAGCTGTTGGAATTGATGAACATAGAGGGCTTGTCCATGATTCTATGGTGTTCCTTCTCCCAAAGTTGCTACTATAAAATAATTTTATCCTCTTGTCTGGGCACTTGAGTGTGACATCTATGGGGATTCTGCTGCTTTTTTTTTCACAGAGGCTTTATCCATATGACCCTCACCAGGATGTGAAGTATCTATGGAATTTACATAACATATGGAAAGTACATAAACCACCCATGAAAAGGTTTTCTGGACTGACATTTCAACAACAGCAGGAATCATATCCAAACTGTAAAATAATGAGGTGCATGGGAAAAAAAGAAGTTTAGTGGGCTTCATTTGAGAAGAGATATTGGCTCATTTATGGTTTTGGCTCTTGGGAGCTGAGTGCTGTTTCCTTACTCAGTGTGGGCTTCCACATCAAACCTCGTCTTCTGTCTTAATCTTCGCAAATATCCACACCCAGCACAGGCTTTTGTAATGTTGTATGCAAGATAACATATTTGTATCTAAAAAGTTACTCTAAGCCACCTGAATACTATAGAGAATGACAATCAGATCCAGCTGGTGTCAAATGGATCAGTTGCTTCCCATTTAAGCTATTTCAAAGTTTCAGGGGTGTGGTTGGTTTGTTTGGTTTTTGTTTGGTGGGGTTTTTTCTATATTTTTTTTCCATATAGGGCAAATACTTTCAAGACTTTCAGGAAGAAGATGGTGTAAATTTTGCACAATGAGGTGATATTCGCATAACAACACATTGCTAAAGTATAATATTTTCCTGGACTGGCTTCCAGCTGCTTTCCAGATTTGCTGACAATTCTGTAATGGAAATAGTTAGAGTGTAATATCAGGCATGATCATGACAAGTTCTGGCCGCCAGATTTTAATTCCCCACTAATATAGCTGAAAATGAAGGTGATGATTTTAAACAGACATTTTGAGACATCTTTGTTAAGCCAGACTTCCCTAATTATCAGAAGTGGGTGTGGATATTTAGTCAGTAAAGGATATGTAGGAGACAAAATTATTTCATGAACAGCATGATCTTCATTTGGTTGTTCTAATGGTTGCATACATGGTTTTGAAACAACATCTACAACTGGAAGAATTTTTCCTTCAGAAGATTACCATAAAATTTCTCCTTTCCATTTCTGTACCAGTGTCAAGAACAAATCTTCCTAGCCTCCACAAACCAGATATCTGAATTGTTCAGTCTACCAGAAACAGCCTTAAAACAATCTCTTAAATTATTAAATGTCACATCAGCTGTGTTTTATCAGAGTTCACCCCAATACTACCTTGGCTGGTGAGGGACCTTTCACAAGGGCAGTGACAGAGCAAGAGGGAATGGCTTTAAATTGACAGAGGACAGGACGGAGATCAGATAGGATGAAGAAATTCCTCCCTGTGAGGGTGGTGAGGCCCAGGCACAGGCTGTCCACAGAAGTTGTGGCTTCCTCAGCCCTGGAAGTGTTCAAGAGCAGGTTGGACACCAAGGAAATTCATCCATCTCTTACCCTGTGCTTTTCCGCAGAGATTTCAGGTGGAAGGAAATTTGAACCAGTTACTGCTGAGGCTGTACCACGTCTAAACTCAGAACTTAAGGTGTAGAAGGCCATCATTTCTACTCCTTCTATCATCCAGTCCTTTTGGTTGTGCCTGTGGCTTACTTGGACACAGGATGACTCCAATGGTTTAGTTTGTCTCTGTTGCTTCATTTTTTCTGACACATTTTCTCACTTCAACATGGTTTGAGTAAAAGTGTGATTGAGAAATGATAGGAAAAAATAGACTAAAAGAATGAAAAAAAATGAGATTATAGGTCTAATAATGAGGACTTGCAGAGCCAAAAACTTGAACTCTGAGTTGGTTAAATCAGTGCAAACATAGATTAGAGTAACTTTACACCAAGTGAGAATCCAGGGCAGAGCTTGCTTTGTTAGTGTTAAGTGAGGAGTTAAGCCAAATTATCCTGCTACACACTGGATCAGAATCAAGCCTCTTGTGATCCTCCACCTCGACTTTCCTTGCTGTCTAACCTTCTGCATCTAAATCCCCTTTTAAACACATTTGCCTTTCATTCCAGTAGGACCTTAGCATAATTTGCACTTTAATTCTACCTTTTGCTAAATGATCTTAATGTCCTTTACAGGAATTAATTGATTAAGGCTCTGCCTGCTCTTAAGAGTGCATGCTTTTATCCTCAGTTTATCCGAGGGGATATTGAAACATATCCAAGTCAAGTAACAAGCTCAAGGTCACAGGAGGGGAGTGAACAAAACTGGGAATCGAACCTCGACGCCTGGATCTGCCGTGCTGCAATCCCTGCACTCAGTTCTGCTCGTCGCCCTGTGTGTGTGCAGGCGGGTCTGGATCCAGCAACTTTTAGTGAAGTCTTGCAGTGAGATGTAATTAATTTGTTACGGATGCCTATAAATAAAATAAATGCGGAAATGATCCACACTTCTCTGTTGTCAAAATCATCCCCATCTCTCGCAATCCCCACTCACTGGCTGCTGACATTATTTCTTAGTTATTGGATGACAGTTCAGTGCCTTGAGTGTTCCTCTCGCTGTAGGGTTAGTAGGATAATTGACAAACCACAGGGACCAGATCCCTGGATTAGGATGACCGGACTGTCAAAACAGCCATGACAAACTCTCACATCAACTTCTACTGCAAGTCAAGTCTATGAGGAAAAAATGCACCTTGGCAAAGCCTGAAGGGAAGTCTTTAGTTTAAATCTGTTCCCACTGCACAAAAAGCTACAGCAAGGGGGAGGAGAGAGCATGGATCTTTGTGTTTAATTCATAGAAAACTCTGTTCCAGCAAGTCACAATTAATTAGAGTACTTAAGTAAACATTTTGGGGTCCTATTGTGTTTGCTTAATGTGTTTACTGGAATGCATGACAGATGTCACTTCTGTTTCTTATTAAAGACTGACAAATGACTGCAGAGTCTGTGCGTGTGTAGCCCTCAAGAACACCCACACACAAACAAATCAATTTATTTTGCAAGGTGAATATTAGCATCTAAAAGTCGTGGGTATTATTTAAATTAATTACTGTCTACATAGGAACTTTAGAAATTTAAAGCATTATAGAAATACCATTACTAGTATTACTGAGTAATATCTTCAGGGCTTTTTCTTTTTTGCATTTAAATTTTGAAAAAGAACACTTGAAACAATAGTCAAATCATTTGCTTTACTTCATGTCACTTTTAACATGTCTCCTAGACTTTCAGAAATTCAGTCACACGTCTTTGAAATGACAGCTAGAGTGGCATCTGTTTATAAAGAAAAAGAAGTGTTCTCTGTATGAAAATCTATATTGCAAAATGTTGAAAGAAAATTAAAATGCAAACACAGAAGAAGGTTATTTATTTCATTCTGCAACTAACACATGGGATCGGGACACCTAGGATTAGAAATATTCAATTGTCTTTAAAATATAAAACTTGAAAATTATTCTTCATGCTTCACTTGGGCTTTGGAGTATGATCAAATGGGTTTAGAATAGCTAATCAGCTTTTGGGGGGTTTATTTTATCAAGAGTCACGTTTAAGAAAGAAAAGTGAAATCAGAAAAGAAGATTCCACAAACAATGTTTTACTTAATGTCACAGAATGCAAAAGAAAAGCTAAGAGTTATAGTACTGAGGATGAAAATCTAGAGATAGGAGGGAACCAGTGTAGGAGGAAATTACATTTTCTGCATGAAAACTAAAATGACAATTTTGGTTTGCTTTTTTCAGGATTTTGTGGTTTATTTTATTTTTTGTCTGTGGGGTGCCAAGTTTTCTGGTAAGGGAAAAGATTTACATCTTGAAGCTGATTGTTGCCACTCAGATGTGAAATGCCCTCAGATCTGTGGAGAACCATAGTTTGAATTAAAGATTCTTCTATTTTTTTTATTATGGTGGGTTTGTTTTTTTTTACTACAGAATCAAGTCCAGTCATGGGACTCCTTAAAGATGATCCCTGGTCTATCTTTTGATTAAAGAAAGGACCTAGACATGTGCACCAACAGATTTATTCATGTGGTTCCAGAAAAATCTTTAAAGAAACAGAATTGGATTTTTTTTTCCTCTCACAGTGCATGAAGTAGACATTAAATACATCCAGCTATTTTTTTTTAATATGCTGATATATGGCCAAATGACTCTTTAGTTGCTGATAGGAGTAAGGAGTGAAAACCAACATGAGGGACCTCAGTTAACCCACCCATCATCTCAAATTGCTTTACGAGTCCTGATCTGAATGAAATTTCATTTGCTCCAGGGAAGTTTTGCTGAAGTTCTTTGTTGGAGGAGTCAAATCACCATTGCTGAAAGAACCAAATAAAAAGTTTATTTTCAGCCTTAGGCCAGTCCTGCTTGTTACCTGTGAAACTCAGTGTCAGTGGGAGGTTAGAACAAAACCTTTCTTTGACCAACCTGCTGATTCCTTCACTCACATTGTTCTTCTCCATGTGGTCGAGCAAATTTGGCAGCAGGGGAAAAGAGTCAGCGGTGTGTTCCTGTGGTTTCATGTTGTGCCAGCAGAGTCTTTGCTTACAGTAGGCACAAAGAAGTTTTCTTAGTATGCCTTGATCATAGAACCACAGAATCATAGAATGGTTTGGGTTGCAGAAATCTTAAATCTCATCCTGTTCCAGCCCCCTGCCACGGGCAGGACACCTTTCCACTAGACCAGGTTGCTCCAAGTCCCGTCCAAGCTGGTCTTGAACACTTCCAGGGATGGGGAGTCCACAACCTCTCTTAGTTTAGTTTTGTTTAGATTATTTAGCACCTTTAAGCTCAGGTATTTTAATTTCTGTGTGACTGATACTTCCTCAACCAAGGTAACACTGTTGTTACCCTCCAAATCACGGTGTTACCATATCAAAAATTAAAAGCTAAAACTTTTTTTTAAATTATTGTTTTAAAGTCATTCCAAGTGAAAGATCTGAAAGTTTCCTTTTGGAGATGATGACTTATAAATGTATCATTTTTTTTGCAAACACTATTTTCTTTTTCTTTCTGCTCAAATCTGTGAAACTGCATTAAATCCATGAGACCTTTTGGTAATACTGACTGCACTTCTCACAACTCCAATATAATGTGAGATACTAAAAAATTATTTACAGCATGAAGCTTAAAATATCAGCAAGCATGTTCCAAAGAGATAATTTGAGCTTAGTAGCCTACTCCTATACTCTGAATCAACATTTCTGATATAAGTAAATGTATATGATTGGAAGAATTATAGTGGTGCCAAATTCGTGTGGGATACAAGCACGTTTGCCACATAAAGGAATGACATTATTCAACGTGGTAGAGACTGCATCACTACAGTTTGAGTAGGTTCTCTGTAAAATGCTACAAATCTTCCCCCAAAATAGAATTGAAAATATTGTGCTAGAAGCAATTTTTCAACATCTTTTTTTCTTTTTTTTTTTTTCTGCGACAGGATTCTTCACTGCTGAGTTCCTAATATAACTTTCTGTTAACACCAAATTACAGTTTTTCACGTTGGACTTCCTGCAGGGATATCACATATTCCTGATTCTGCTTGTCTTTTATGCAATTAGCAGCACATTTAGAGACTTACCTGGTAGCTGTCAAGGAACACCAAGCTGGTGGATTTGCAGACATCCTAATTTCAGGAAATGACCAACCAGCAGTGCCAATACACTCAACACTGGCTCAGCTGCCAATGGGTTACACTGATTCAACAAACACCCTCAAATGCCTACAGCAGAAAGGAGATGACTTTCCCCAACTTTTCGGTAAGATAAAATTACCAAGACCTCTGAAAGCAGCAGCAAAGTCGCTGCAGTGCTGAGAATACTGGTGAGTAATCAATGGGATGATCTAATGAATAAGGTCTCAATAAGAAATAATGTTTAATGTGTTAAAAGCCAAAACATAGTGGGAGAGACTAAGGTTCCTCAGCCATTTTCATGTAAGAAACCCACACAGACCTTAAGAAGAACCAGGGCTGAGGGTTTATATGGTATAAATCAGGACAGTGTTATTTAATTTTCTGTTTCTGGAAGGAAGGAAAACAAGTAGAGAGATACATTAAGTATGAAAATTATTTTCCACTTATAAAAGCAGACCTGTGTTTTGGAGAATTTACCTTTAAGTTAGGATCCCCTTTTTCATGGCATGACTTGGATTTTTAATCAAGAGCAGGCATTGAGAAGTGCCGTTAATATCAACAATGCTTTTTCTGGATCACTTTTAATTCTTGCATTCAGTACAGGGCTGGCACAGATCACACTTTGTGCAGTACTGAGAGGAGAGTTGTAAATGTGTGGCTTTTTTTCATGCTTATGTTTATGCTGTCTCAGTCACTCTCATTCGGGTGTTTTCCATTTTTTTCTGTGCTTGTTAATAACTCAGTCTGAGAAAGTGGTTATCTTTCTTGTAGCATCACAGACAAACAGACTGGTTTGGGTTGGAAGGAACTTTAAAGATCATGTTTCAACTCCCTGCCATGGGCAGGGTCACTTTCCCCTAGACCAGGTTACCCAGGGCTCTGTCCAACCTGGAACATGTACATAAGGATAATACAATTTTTCCTCCCTCAAAAGAGCTCAGCTTGGCCCAAAACTGGAGGACTCACTGGACAAATTGAGAAGAAAAGCCCTTGGTTGCCAGGGATCTTTGTGGTACTGGATTTGTCTCCTTTTCCACGCTTGTAAATTGTGTACACTCAACAAATAAAGAAATGGACTCTGGGGTGGGCTCTGAGGAAGCACAGATCTGCCCAAGCCAAGGAGCGATCAATTTACAAAAGAATCTTCCTTTCTGCATGTTCCTCTAGTGACTTCCAACCAACACCACTTTAACTGTTTTTACTGGTGAGATTGGCTGATTACGAGTCTGAGATACCAAGGCTGGAAACAAACAGCAATGGAGAAACAATATTTGCTGTCAAAAAATATTGCAGTAGATTTAAAAAGCCATTTGGTATAGCACCAACACAGGCATTTTCCTTATCTGAAAATTTTTCTTCTCTGCTATTCCTCCTGCTCAGTGCCTGCAGTGTGTCTCAGTGCAGAGTCCACAAAAGCACAGGTGATCTCACTGCTCTCAGCAGAATTATTTTTAGTCAGAAGAATCATTTGCAGCAGCAAACTCTGAGCATTGCTTACAAGAAAATTCAGCCATAACTGAAAGAGTGTATGAAATTAAAACTTAAACCAGTAAGCACCACAAGGGAAAAAAAAATCTAGTTCTGTTTGTGCAATTTATATCTATTTATATCTAAATAAAGTTCTACAAATTTTTATTTATATGTCTCCAAGCAGGTAATAATTAAGACAGATGTGGATGCCTATAATACAAACCATTTTTGCTTACTATTGTTTGTGCTGTATGCTCAGGAGCTTTAGTTATGTTTTGAACAATCAGTGAGTTAAAATTGCAAATACCTACAGATCTGAGCCTGCCTTGAGCAGCTTTTTTGGTTCTGATTCCTGACCTACTTTAGAGGGTTTATTTATTTTTTTGCTGAAGGTAGCACCCAGCTTTTCGAAACAAGATGCTGAGCTAGAGGAATATTTCTAAACAATAACTTACTTTGAGAGCAGTCAGTAACTGTAGGCTGTGTAAGTTCTGGGAATGAAGGATTATATCAAACCAAGGACCAACAAATTTGTTTCTCTAGGTAAATACACAGTGGCTTCAGCTGGATTGTAGGGGGAGAAATGCAGGCAATGGAGGAGGAAGGGAAGGATGAGGAGAGGGGTAGGGTCTAAAGTTTATAGGTATTTTGTACAGCAGAAGGGAAATTTATTCTTCGAGTGTACCATAATAGAAAAAGAAATTTTTATGCGTTCTGCAATGTTGCTGTGGTTGTATGTCCTGAGAAATCACATTATGTGACATTATGTAGAGCAGCTCCCCATCAGTGGCTTCCACTCTCACTGAACTTTCTTCCATCACCTGTCATCTTAAAGCAGTGTGTGCATGACTCAGAAGTCAAAATCAATAGAAATAAGGAAAATGTAAGTCCTTTAGGCCCACTCACTGCTAATTTCAATGGCAATCCAGCATCTGAGGGCTACAGTGACAGGATTTCAGAGAGACTATCTGCAGCAGTGGTGTAAAATAAAGTGCTATTATAGTTAATCTATAGTGTTCTGAAGAATGGGGCTTTGCATACAACACATTGGTATGAATATGTGTTATTTAATTTAATATTTATCAGATTATATAGGGAAAATAGACCATCTCCAGCAAAAGCAAAATGCCTGCGGTTCTATAAAGGGGAAAAAACCTAACAGATTTCCAAATAAAAATTCAAATAGGCTTTAACTTTTACAGCTTTGAGTGCCAATAGGTAGATTAAAAGTTAGCTTGAAAAAATGCCTGAGGGAGCAAACAGTTGCTTAATGAGGATACATGGAATGAAATTAAAATGCAGCCTTGATAAAGATAAATTCAAAATGTAATGTTAGCAAAGTCATATTATTTAAATCACATTCCCATCTATAAAGTGACTACATTTGGTCTATCTGGAAAAACAGAATGAAGAAAACATACACAAATCCTCTAATGATCTCCCAAATCTCAAAGGTTGACTTCAAAATTATGGAATAAGATTTAGCCCACAGAGAATATGAATGGTTACATACAGTGCAGAAAACCTCATTTCAACTTAGGGAATCTTCAAAGCTGTCTTCCCAAAAGGGCTGGATGTGCATGTTTTGGCTAGTGAGAAACAGATTAGTTTTGCTAAATATTAATAAGCCTTTCCTGTATGCCTTAATACTTGTTATATTCTCATGCTGTTTTCCTCAGCAGTAAGAGTGTCTTATTGATCTGACACAGGTATTTCACTGCACATGGTGACACTGAACACACAGATGTTAAAAATAAGACCTGCCAGAGCTAAACTGACAGACATTTACTTCAGCAGCTGCAGGTACTTCATCAGGCACAGCTCTAATTCAGCTCTGCCTCTGACCCCACGGTTTATAATACTGTTTTGGGATGCCCTGATATATTGTCCATGAGCTTGTCCAGTCTCAATGACATAGAATCACAGAATATCCTGAGTTGGGAGGGAGCCACCAGGATCATCCAGTCCAACTCCTGGCCCAGCACAGACACCCCAGCAATCCCACCCTGTGCCTCAGAGCATTGACCAAACACTCGGGGAGCTCTGGCAGCCTTGGGGCTGTGCCCATTCCCTGGGGAGCCTGTTCAGTGCCCCACCACCCTCTGGGGGAGGAACCTTTCCCTGATATCCCACCTGACCCTCCCCTGACACAGCTTCATCCTGTCCCCCTGCATCCTGCCACTGGTCACCAGAAAGGAGACATGGGTGCCTGTCCCTCTGCCACCCCTCACAAGGAAGCTGCAGGCTGCTCTGAGGCTGTGTAAGGTGGAAGTTCAGTGCAGGATACCACTCGCAGTCCTAATAAAAACACACCGGGTTCATGCAAGTCTGCCACACCCCGACAAATACCCCATTATGTGATGCAGCAAAATGTGCTCAGTGTATGTGGAAAGAAGAAATGTTGAAGGGAGTCTTCACCCTGCATTCGAAGTGACATTTCTTATTTAAGGAGCTGCTTGTAAGATGGAGACAAACCACTGAGAACAACTGGCTGTGTGGTAAAACACTTCTCACAGAGCTGAGACAGCCACTAGCACAGCAGTGTGCGCCGCTCCGAGTCTGATTAGAATTCTGGTGAACAAGCTCCTACAATTATGATTTGATTTTAATTAGTTTAGATATTAACAGAATAGGCCCCAGCAGTCTTTAAATGTCACTGAGTTTCCCAGAAGGCCAAGGGTGTCTCAGCCATCTTTCTTGCTTTGTCCAAAGGGCCTCCGGGAAACCAAGAAAAAGCCAAGAAATATCAAAGCCTCGAGTACACTCTGGTCACCCACACTAATCAGCATTGGGTCTGTCAAGCGTCTCTGTGACTCACATTACCAAACCTTTTAAAAGAAGCACATTTTAATAATTTCCTGAAATTACCCACTAAGGGCATATGTAACATTTAGCACATTATTATATACACTGCTCTGAGGTTCATCAATCAATCAGAACAGAGTGCAATGTGCATGTTTAAGCTACATCACAGAATGTGACTGTTGTTGTTGAGAACTTTTCAAAACTTGGTGCCAGTCTACTGGGGTGGCAATTAATTAGGAAGAAGGTGACCGGTGCCATTGTGCACTGGGAAAATATTACCAGGTTGACTCTGAGTGTGAAGCAGGTTTTTTTCTTAGCTGAAGCAGTTGATTTGCTTTTGTGAAGCTCAGAGACTGAAGGGTCCTTGAGGACTCTGAAGGCCCTGACTGTTGTTCAAGTCAGTCCTTTAGTTTTAAGAAGAAAAAGAACTGTAAAGCTAAAAAAGTTAGAGCATAACTCTGTGGAGGGAATTTAGTAGACAAAATACTGTGCCAAATATTATTTTTTCATGATGCAATTAAAATAAATTTCTAGACTTTAAAATGGCCCCAGTAGATTATTGATCTAAGGTTCAAGAAAACTAAGTGAGACTCAGCTCCAAACTTAACTGCCTGAAAGTACACTGAGGGTCAAAACTCTCCTTATTATGGGATGTCCAACCCCTGGAAGTGTACAAGGCCAGACTGGATGGGGCTCTGAGCAACCTGACCTAGTAGGTGGCATCCCTGCTCATGGCAGGCAGATTGGAATTAGGTGATCTTTAAGGTCCCTTCCAACCCAAGACTTTCTGTGTTTATATGATTATATTATAGTAGATTCTGACTCGTATCAGTTGTCTTAATAAAGGAAATCGTACCCTTTGAGCGCATTAGAATATTGAAGACTTTGGCTTGGAACTGTCAGGTGCAAAGCAGGAGATGGATCAAATCTGCTCCCTTCTGGATAGGCATCTAAAGGCAAGACACTGTGCAGCACTGAAAACTACTGGGCTAAAGCAATTTAGTTGATATCATAATATACACCTCTTCTCTACAACACAGTGTGTAACAATAATAACATAAACTTGGAGATATTTTCTGTGGTGTCTAGGACACAAATTCCCCAAGCAGTTAATTTTTAGCCACTCACTCTACACATTGTTTAAGAGGCTGCAAGTCAGTGGACTATGAGCCACCTGTCAAATCAAGATTACTGAGACACACTAAATTCTGTAGACAATAACATGCCAAGGAATAAGACATTAATATAATCTCTGGCCGTCAAAATGATCAAGTGGAAGTAAGAGTTGACTTGACATGAGTTCAAGACAAAATTCTCAGTGCCAGCTCCTTACCTGAACTGTGAGCAGAAGCAAAGCTGTGAGATAAAAACCAGAAATTCTTGTGAGGCATCTCACATGTTGTGATGAGAGAAACTATGTAAATACCAAGAGGAAAAAAAAAAAATTCTTTGGGGTGGTGAAGTTGTTCCTGTCTAGAGTACCCCTTTACTTTGGAGTTGAAGCCAAAGTTGGCAATGTTCACACTGAATTGCTCTTGCCTCTGGATCTCAGTGGGGCTCAGTGTGGGGCTCCCTATGGTTTCAACAGTGGAGTTGTCTTCTGTATGAATTCTCCTTTATTTCAGTCAAAACTGTTCACCATCAGAATGGTGTTTTCTTGGCATGAAACCAAGAAATGCTTCATGTGTGAAACCAAAAAACATGCAGAAATCTTTGAGGTTGCAAAGCCTCCTAGAAGTTATTGGAATACTATCCAAGCATAGAAGGCAAACCTGAAGCATTTTGGTGTCCACGAGCTGTGGGAGGTCTTGTGCTACCCCCAAGCCCTGCTGAGGCTCTGTCTGGAAGATTTCCTGTTGGTACAGACCACAGCTGTGACAGAGAACACCCCAGCAGTAAAATAGGAGGGATGATAAGCAAATGAATATGTGGGATCATTCTTTGTCCTATTTTTATTTAGCATCTGTGATAACTATGAGGGACTGCTGATTGGTTTTAAAGAGCAGAACGCACTCAGGCAATGCTGGTTTGGAAGCTAGCAAACACCTGACACACCTGTGAATGTTTAACCAGGGCAGGAGAGGAATGGCTTTCTGGAGTTGCAGCAGTGGAGAGCAGACAAGGGTATCACAGGCTGGTCAGTCTTGACATGGGGAATTTTAGCTTATTTAACTGGTTATCAATTAACACAAACTTCTGATTACCGAAGAAAAACTTAGGGAAATATCTTCTCTCCCCCTTACTCAATCTGAACTTCAGTCAACACTTCTTCTCCACTCTTCCTAGTTTCATACTTCCTATTTTTGTTTTTGTTTTTTTTTTAATATGTGTTACACTTCAATTCTGCTGATGTGCTGTCTATCTGTGAGAGACTGTTAATGGCTTAAACATTGCTGAAATCACTGGAGGACGTTTTCCCACTGTAGCAAACTGCAAAGCAGCAGCTGTTCATCTGCAGCCATTGTAGCCCACCCCTCCCCAAATATGCCTACTAATGGAATTTGGACTGTGACTGGAATTTGGGATAAGATAAAGGGGCTACCATTGTCCAATCACACGATAAAATTATGACAGAAGAGAGACTGGAATGCTGATGGCTCAGACTTTCAGAGGGGAGCTGCTGATGTGCAGAGCAACCGCCCCAGCAGAGCCCACCGGCTCAGGCTGTGAGGTAGGAAAGAGGCAAAGCCTGGAGGAGGGTCCTGCCTCTTTGTCCTTCTCAAGATGTGATAACTCCTCTGCCGGGGAACTACTGGGACAATCACATGCAGCCTGAAGGTGTTCAGTCTGCTGGTGGGCCTACATGGGCTGTAACTGGCTGAACTGGGCTGGTGTAATAGGCAGCTGGATTGTCTTAGAAGCTGTCAGAGGCTCCCAAAGCGTCCCCTGGGCCACAGCATTACATCATCCAGCTGGAGTTCCCACCTGTACCTGAGTGAATATAAACCAAATAGATGTTAGGTTCTGGGCTTTCCCCCACAATGTGTTGGATCCAGCCAGGAATCATCACCTGTTTTCCTGTGCAACCAAATCGTTCTACAATAAAAACATGTGTTTATTTAGAAACACCGATCATTCAGTGTTGTTTAACTGTACTAACAAGAGCCTGGGTTACCCTTGCCTCCTGTGACAGGTTGTGAGAGTGGCTCAGAAGGTTGGGCTCGTGTTTGTAGCACAGTCTGGCTCTTTGCTTCTTATTAAATCAGTGTAGTTTGCTGTCCCCACAGGGGGGTTCAGCCCTAGTGTGCGTTGAAACAGATCTGTGTGCTGTTCTCTCTGCCCTGAAACAGTTTCTCAACCCTAGGTCACCAATAAAATCATTAAGTTTGGAAAAGATCTCCAACCACCATGTTTACTGTTAAACTGTGTCCTCAGATGATATATCCACATGGTTTTTGAACACTTCCAGGGATGGTGACTCCACCACTTCCCTGGGCTGTCTGTTCCAAAGTTTTACTTACCATGAAGAAAAAAATTCTTATATCTAATCTAAATTTCCCCTGGTGCAACTTGAGGCCATTTCATCTCATTCTGTCACTTGTCACCTGGAAGAAGAATACTCCAAACCTGGTTCTTATAAAGCTTTGTAGTCTGTGAAGTTGAGCTGGAACTATAAATATGCCTGCTTTCACATGTTCATCTGTTTCTCCCTAATGACTTATTAACATATTTGTCATTGCCAACAACTTTTCCAATGACATCAAATTCCAAGGAATGTTACAGGCTAGCTCAGTAAAGGAGAAAAAATATTTTCTTGTGGTTCTGTTGCAAGACAGCTGCAATATAAACTCAACAGGTGTATTAGAGAATCCATGTAGAAGGGGCACTGTGTAGCTCAGGAGTGGGAAAATCTCAGTGTTTGCAGTTTATTAGAGATCAGAAAGCCCAAACTCATCACTTCAAACCATAATAAACCAAGCAGCATTTTTTCCACTGTTTTGGAAAATAGTACTTTCTGAAGAGGGTGACCTTCTCCAGGGTCAGATTCAGTATCAGAGAGTCACAGAATGGTTTGAATTGGAAGGAACCTTAAAGATCACCCAGTTCCAACCCCCTGCCATGAGCAGGGACACCTCCCACTATCCTAGGTTGCTCCAAGCCCCATCCAGCCTGGCCTTGAACACTTCCAGGGATGGGGCAGCCACAGCTTCTCTGGGCAACCTGTGCCAGGGCCTCACCACCCTCCTGTGGTAGAATTGTTTTGAGTAAACTGAGAATAGATATTTTTCTTTTGAGTATTTCCTCTTGTATTTTAAGTGAAATATTTTTTTCTATTTTATGTAGCAATATCTTGGATTTATCTGCTGTTCCATCCCAGAAATGATGAATTAGTTATACTGGGTTTATATACCTACATTTAACGGTCTAGATTTTGACCTGTTCTTACAGCATCATCTTGACTTACTTTTGATTTGTGAATGGAATATGATGCCAGAAGATAATTATCCTGCACCACACAAGAACTCTGGTTCTTTACACCAAATCCTCTGGCCTACTTCTTCCTACTTGCTCAGGGCTTCCTATTTGTTTACACACATAGGCTGGATTCCGGCTTGAGGCATCACACAGCTGATCAAGGACTGTGCAGAGGTTTTTTTATCCTTTTGATTAGCTCAGGCAGGAGCGCATGAGAGTTGCCTCTGCCTTGCAGTACTCCCTGTACTTTGTTCTCCTTTCTGTGTATTCATGAAGCAGCATTCTCCGGACCTCAGGCTTTAGGAGGATGCCGCCATCCATCCAGAACCCACATCTGTGTTATAAAACAACGGGGAAATGCAAAGGTAAAGCAGCTTCAGCTCTTCACCAGCTTTCCCCAAGTTATGTCCTCTCTTATTATTTGCCTACTCTGAGCTCAGGGAATAGGCAGCACGAGTTCTGAACAGAGCAGGGAGCAAAGGCTGCTTGGGTCTGTCTTTTCTGGGGGTGAGATGACACCTATGTCCATCCAGGAACAAACTCTCATCACATGGCACCATTTAGTCACAGAGATGCCACCAAAACCCTGTGATTAGCTATGTTCTGACTTCTAGTCAGGAATATTTCCTGCCGGAGCTACAGGACTGGTATGTCATGAGCAACAAGAAATCAGTTTTCGGCACAAGCCTTTCTTCTCTTGTTTCAGTCACTCTCAGCTTTTGTCTAAGTGAAGTTATTTCATAGAGGAAAAGCAACTGAGATATGTTACATTAAAGAGCCTATCATTGGCAGTGTTTTATATTTAATTACAGCTTTGATTTCTGTTTGTGAATAGCTATAAGGCATCTATTGTTTACAGTCACCTCTGTCTCATTAACAGCAGGAAAACTTTCTTTTATTTTTTTTTTTTCCACTAGCATTGTTTGGCACTGTGAAACAAACAGTAGATCAAGTCTGACAATTCCGAGTCTGACATAAAACAGATATGTATTTTTAAGGGATCATTCATACTGTTTATTTTTAAGGAAGAAATCAGGTATATATTTAACCAGGATTTACTTTACAAAAGAACAATTTCTTATCCAGAAATTATCAAAATTTTCCATCCCCTGGACAGAAGCTAAAAATACCCTTCATCCAGACAATATAAAAACCAGAAAACTTGCCCCCTATATGACAGACACTTTATTTATTAAACAGAGAACCCATCAATTATGTATAGCAGTTATACTTATGTCAACTATTTTGTTGCACAGGAAGATTTTTACAAGGGTGGGATGACAACAGGAAAGTGTGAAAACAAAGTAAATAAATAGTTTCCTGGAAAAGGTTGAAAGATAGACAATCATTCAATTTTGGTACATATAAACACAATAAAGAAGATACAAAGAGTTTAAGGACTAACATGATTGTGAGAAATATATACATTTATGAGGGCGGTGAAGCACAGACACAGAAACATAACTACAGATAATGAAGCATCTGAAAATGCTTCTCTGAATATTTTCTGCATAAAATGAGACATTTATTTTCATTTTACAAACGGGATACAGTCAACTATAAGCATTTATGGCCACAACTGTAAATGCCTAATTAGAAACTGTGACAATGAGTTAAACGTTGAGAAACCACATCTGCTCGCCAGGTTATTGTTTGCTGTGAGAGTTCTCCCCTTCTGTACGTGGCTAAACAAAAAGGGCTCCCTCTCTGTCTGTAAGACCAGCTGGGAGGAGGCAGCTTGTACCCATATGTTTAGACACTCTTCCTCCTCCAAACACCGTGGCTGCGTCCCCCCTGCTGCTTGGAAATGGCTCCTGTATTGAGGGAACCCCTGAGCAGTGTGCAGACACTGCCTGCTTGGGCTGCTTCACAAGGACCAGAGCCACGGCTGGGAGCACTTAGGGGAGTCAGGGTTGTCACAGGATGGTACCCAACCCCTTGCTGTGTTATTGACCCGTGGGTAAATAGGGCCTGGGCAGTACGAAGTGGAGGGAAGGATCAGTTCAGAAAGAGCTGTTTATATGTACAGAGAGCTGAGGAAGTCACTGTAAGAACATGAATCTCTCAAAGCAGATAAGGGACAGAAAATGGGGTCACCAGACAGCCCAAAGTGAACGCTAGAGCCCTGAAATACATTTTAGACCAAAGACACTGAATCACGGAATCACAGAATTGGTTGGCTTGGAAGCAACCTTAAAATTCATCTTGCTCCAAGCTCCATCCTACCCGGCCTTAGACACTTCCAGGTATGATGCAGCCACAGTTTCTCTGGGCAGTCTGTTCCAGGGCCTCACCACTCTCACAGGGAAGAATTTCTTCCTAATCTCTAGTCTAAATCTGCCATCTTAAAGCCATTTCCCTATGTCCTATCACTGCATACCCTTGCAAAAAGTCCCTCCCCAGGTTTCTTGTAGGCCTCCTGTAGGTACTGGAATGTTCTCTAAGGCCTCCCTGGAGCCTTCTCTTCTCCAGACTGAACAACCCCAGCTCTCCCAGCCTGGCTCCAGAGCAGAGGGGCTCCATCCCTTTGATTTCTTCAACACCCTGTTCTGTCCAAAAGTTTAGAAATAGAATATGTAAACTTTTCTTCTTCCCTTTCGCAAGCCAACATGTTGAGAAATATGGTATATATATATGCCAACATAATGGAATGAGAATTAGAGATGAATCATGGTATGAACCCTTATTCTAGACTATAAAACTTGGTGGATTCAATCTGTCCTCTCCAGGTATCTCTGCCACGACATCATTGGTAGTTGGAAAATGTTCCTTCCAGCCCGTTCTCCTTTCTGCACCCACAAAACCAGTGAGCTGAAAAATGTCATTCTTTTGTCCTCACCTTTCTTTTCCTCTTGTATTGTTTTTGTTTTCTCAGCCCCATCTTTCAGAACATTGTACTATGAATATTATAGGTGTATCAAGAGTCAATGAGTGTGTTTAAATAAGTTTCAAAGATTCCTGCTCACCCAAAGCAGCAGGCATGGGAACCTCATAGTGATTTTCCTTCTTTTCTTGTACAGAAGTAGGAGTTTGACTGACTCACACCTTTATCAGAGTTCAGTCATAATGTGTCTCTGTGTTTCCTTAAGGGACCTCTAGCTATCCCTTTCCTTTGGAAATCTATTAAGAGTTTTCTTCCTGGGTCTCTCTCTGTGAAAATTGCATCTGTGGGTTGCATTGCCCTACTTTGCAGCTACAAGAGCAGCAATCCCAGGTACCCACAAATAAAAAGAAAACCAAGAAATGTTAAACTGCTCTTCTCTGTGCCTCAGCTAGACCTTTCCTTGCAAAGGGGCAATGGGAATACTTATTTTTCCAGTATTATACTGTCAGAAGGAACACTCAGGCAGCACACAATGTTACTGCTGCTTATAAAAGCCTTTATTCACAGAGGAGGGTTGTGGGGTTTTCTTCCTTTCTTCTTTTCTTCTTCTTCTTCTTTTTTTTCTTTTTTTTTTTTTTTTTCCTCATTCTGTATTTAGGGTCTTATTATTCTTTGCTATGGTGCAGCAAATCCCCATAAAGAATTACAGCCATAATCATCTGAAGCAGTCAAAGCATCCAGGTAGCATGTGCTAAGTAATGCAGGATAAATCCAGCAGGGTTGAGTTAGCAAAGGGCTCAGTGGATTAGGTTCGAAGCTTGGTTCTCAGGGGTTGGAGAGTGAACAAACACCTGGCACCTTCTTTGGAAACTGAAAAAAGAACAAATGAAAGGGAAATGTTCCCTTCCCCACATCACATCTCCTACTTCACAAGCTAATTGGTTTCCCTGAAAACCTTCTTAAAGCAGTTCCCCTTTGTATAACTTCACCCCACACAGAAAAGGTTTTGTTTTGTTTTTTTTTGCTTTCAGGATGGATTGGGTGGAAGGTGGTGAAGAATCTGTAAAGGCAATGAAGTTCATGGAAGACTGTCATCCAGCTATTCCGTCACACAGCCAGCTTCCCGTGGTCATTATTGGTCTTTCATGTCATGGTGGTATCAATAAATTGAGGAAAAAATTACTTCCAACCTTTGCTGTGTTGAGTTTGAACTCAGAGACTACAGATATTCAGTCGTATAAGAACTATGCCAGCAAATACTACAAGAAAATATATTAAACTGATCCTTCTGTGAGGGGTGAAGAAGGCACTGTCCATCAGTATCACTCTGGGGAAAAAGGCAGGGAGGCTCTGTTTATATGTGTCACTCCATCATTTTGAGAATTTTTTGGTATTTCTCCTGAAATTATATTAAATTTCTCAGATGGGGTTAGCAGACATGAAAAACAAAGAATTCTCCATCCAGACTTAGTCTCTTCTGCTCTTTGAGGTAGTTCACCATGGACTTGGGAAAACACATTCCCAAAATTCCAAATATTCTTTCACTGATGAGGATCTCCAAGCTCACAGTGCTTCGGTTACTCACAGTGCTGCCACTACAGATCTGGAAGATTAACCCAGTTCTGAAGCTGAAGACTGCCTATTACAAATCCCTCTCAAAGGATACAGGAGATACTTGAGACAAAATTTTGTTAGTGAGAAGAGCAGGAAAACTTAAATGAACAAAGCCAGACAGTAATTCCACCTTTAATTCAACTACTACTTATAAATCTCCTCTGATTAAAGATAATTCCAGCATTTTAAAGATCAAAGTCTTGCTGGCTGCTTGATTGCTTTTTAAATTCTGATTTTATATTCTACTAAACTGTACACCATAAAAAAAATAAAGGAGGGATCACATGCACCACACTGAGAAATCCTATTTCATTTAATGGTTGGGGATGAGAATTGCCTTTAGAATTCTTCTGTTAGAAAGATGTATGTCATGTTACCAATGACAGAAGACAGAGTTTTCAATCAAGGATTTGCATAATAGAAACTTTTGAGGGAAACATACTGTGAGAGGTATTTTGGGGTCCTTTGTTTAATTTGAGTAATTTAAAGAGATGCTTACAAGCCCCTGAAATTGAGGGCCTCTTGAGATGTCACATCAGAAAACTTCACCTATATTTGAAAATTTCATCTGTGTCAATTTTGAGGGCTTTAGTTGGAAAAAGGTTGTTTTTGGAAAAAAAATAAACTAATTCCAAAACTTTGCCGTACCATTTTCATTACCCTGCTGTACAATACTGTGAATATTTTCAAGATTTCCTCTTTTTCTTCATCGCAAAAGTTTTAGGAAGTTTATATAAATTAATAAAATCCTAGGCTCTATGAAGCCAATCTTGCTTTGAACATGCTTTTATTGATCTTTCAGGTAAATCTACTGTGAATGTTATGAGCCAAACCCAGATCACCAGCTTCAAACAGACTTGGCGGTACCTGTAGAGAGTTTTCCCTGGCAGACAAGCTTTCACTAAAGCCAGTAGAGCAGAGGTGAGGATAAAAAACTTGCTTAATTTACATTTCAGATGTATTGCAGGTTGAGTGATTTAAGGTAGCTTAAACTATCCCAGTTGTCTTGTGGAGGATGTCAATTTTATAGGATAGAGAGCTCAGTCATACACTAATAATCAGGTATGTTAAAATGGGGAGAAGAATTTCACTCACCTGTGCTTCTTTTGTTTTTGTTTGCCTCATTAGGTGGCTAAAGTTTCTTTTCCCCAGTTTCCTGAAGTTGGAATAGTTGAGAAGTTGTCAAATGTTTTTATAATTTGCTGGGACTGTTTTTCATTATTGTGAGAGAGGGAAAGAAGACTCCTGTCTGCTGTTTTGTGAGACACTGTTATAATCACAGAATTAAGGTTGGAAAAACCCTTTAAGACCATTGAGTCCAACTGGTCCCCCAGGACAGCCAAGTCCAACACTAAACCATGTCCCCAAGTGTCACATCTGCACATTTTTTTGAACATTGGTTTTTTTGAACACTAAAGCCTTCATCCAATATTGAAGACTGAAGTCAACTGAAAGCATTTTTCTAAAAGCCTTTTAGGGCTTTCAGAACGAATCTTGGAAGGGCAAAGTGGAAAATCAAGTTCTGCAGTGATTCCTTATTTTCTTTCTTTTCTCTTTTTCTTTTTATTCCTTTGTCTTTTTCTTTCCTCTTTTTT